>JAXQQM020058771.1:0-43317 GCA_034641835.2 Pinus albicaulis
TCTTAAAAACTCTCAGTTAATTCTCTATTGTTTATATGAACTCGACATACATGTGAAATATTTCCTATGTAAGATATGTTGCTTTGTTGTTTTATGGTCATGGCTAGATGTGATCCTTGTGTTGGTAAGTTCTTAAGTTGGACAAGTTCAACTTGGACATGAGTGGCCTAAGATGAGCTAAATAAAGTTCTTGGGTGAACGAGGCACAATCTACTTGTAGTAGACAAGTGAAAATGTGAAGTTCGGTTACACTCTTTTCCCTTTTTTGAGAAAAAAAAATTCATTTTTTTCTATTCTTCAACTTTCTGCAAGCCAAAACAATTTTTCTGTTTAGAATTTCATTTTGCGATAAAAATAAAAGTTGTCAAAATTTTTATTAGTTTTCTACTACTTTTTTTTTTGGAATTTTTTTATACACATATGATATGTCAACTTAGTGTTTCTTTGAGTGTGTGTTTTTTAACAATCAAAGGATTCATAAGAAGTTATGTTAATACGAACTATTGTATTCCTTGAAACTTTGTGTTTTTGAGAAACAAAATGTGTTACAACAATCTAGACAGAGTCTACCTCGGTTTCATTATATTTACAAAGCCAAATGATGCATATCATAATTACTAGAATTTTTTGAACTGATCCAATATGAAAAAAATGCATATTTTGAATATGTTTCGCGATGCATGAAATTTCTTAACATATAAATTATAAACTAAAAATCTAAAAACTGCCCATTACAGACGACGGACCAATGTAATGCACCATAATTTTTTCAATTTTTTTTACAGTGTATTTTGGAAGATACATAATATTCATTTCAATGAATCATAATGACCTTAAGAAATTGTTTGCACCCGTTTTATTACAAAATTAATTAAAATTAGTAAATATTTATGAAATTCCATAAAAGTTATATTTCCTTAAAGTAGATTGAATTATGAAAATGCTTTTCTTGGTTCCGACAGTTAATGAAGAATGTTTCATGGAGTTTAATAAGCCCAAAGTTGAAGATATGTATTCAGAGCTTGGCTCTGCGTAATTGCAAACGTGTTAGTTAGTTTGATGAGATGGGTTCTCATCCTTCTGTTGAGGTGGATGACCAGATTGGATTCAAAGTTGAGGGGGGTGGATCTCTGAAATAATAAACACAAGGCCTAGTGGTCCCTGAACCGGACTATGGATCACGGTAAAGCCATTGGCCTAGTAAACCCCTGAGCTAGATTGTGGTTTGAAGTAAATCCATATTGTGTGCCTCGGTGGGCCTAGGAATCCTTGCCAGTGAATGTCAGGATATACAGTAAAGCCAAGAGGTGGATTTATCTCTGTTGGGCCTAGTAGTCCCAGGAAGGGATGTAAGGTAAATCCTGGAGAGACGGTCTCGGTGTAGGGCCTAGAGACCCTTGGATTGGACTATGGGTTGCGATAAATCCTGAGAGACTAGGAGGCACTCAAATTCCTCATGGTGTATGCAAATAACTCCGATAGCATTCAGGCTTGTTTGGTTCTTTTTCGGTTGGTTACGAGTCTCACATTCATGCTTGGAATATGGCACCGAGATGATTGGTTGAAGTAAGATTTGGCTCAGCCAATCTATGGTCGGGTGGAACGTGGAAGTCCCATCTCTGGTTCGTTTTTACATTCAATAATGAAGAGCTCATTCATTTGGTATTTGGTATGCAAATGTATTGGTTATAATGTGGATTTCATTGATGATATATCCATGGTATTTATGTTGCTATTATGTTGGTTATAAGCTTGTATTTTATCAGTGATGATGTATGGATCCATCTATGTTTTTTCCTTTAAATTAATATACAATGTATCTATGTTTAAATAGATTGTATTGCATCTAATGATGTAAGGGATAAATTCTTCTTAGCGACTCTCAGATAAGTATTAGACCAATATAATTATTTTGTTTACACTTGTAGATGCAATGATTGTGACATGTTTGACAAAATCCCTATCATGGTTGGGTGGGGTTGGATGGCTTCTTGATGCTTTGATTGCTTCCATATATTTTTCTTAGTGTTATTTATCTTATCCTGGAGTTCAAGAAGTTTCAGCCAGTGACTTGGGCCCAGGGGCTAAAAATGTGGCACAAATCCTAGAGCCACTGACAAAAAACAGACATTTTGGGGCATTACCAACTACCTTGACAAGGAAATACCACGAATAAGGGTATATATCCACTCCCTTTCCCTTACATGTCTGTGGCTAAGCCTCAAATGGGCCAAAAATTAGCCCCCCCCAGAGAACAGGGCCCTGTAAGGTTGGGTTACCTCTTGGGGACGTTAATGATGCAGTGTAAGGCCTTTTTGTCTTGTTTCCATCAGTTCCACTTCCTTAAGGTCATCTAGGAGGTTGAATCTCATATTATTAGCCTCTCATCGCATTTTTATCCCAGTTGGCCGGTTACTTGGGTAGATGTGGGAAGAGGGTGTTACAAGAACAAACTAAGTTCATTTGATTCAAAGATAAGAGATATGAGTTCCAAATTAATTCTACAAGAGAATGATAAAATGTGTGTTTTGTTGATATTTCCAGGAGAGTTTTGTTGATATTTAGAGCTACCGTGTATGAGAGAAACCACATATCTGAAGCATTAATTCATTAATTGTAGAGTTCTCCTATAAAATAACCAATTTCCATACTTAAAATATTTGAGAAGAAGTATCCATGATCTCGTAAAGAGTTATTGAAGCCAGAGAACAAAATAGGAGAGGTTGGATAATTCATGCAAATTAGAAAATATAATTTTTTGGTTATATGATTTCCTGATAAACAATCCTTAGATATGAGTTTGAATATGAATGAAAAAGGGATCTGATAAGAAGAGCAAGTAGGTCCTTGTAGATTAGGGGATTAATGTCTCCTTCAAGTTGGTGCCTATAAATGTCAGGGGGTTGGTGCCTGTAAATAAAGGGAGTTGGTGCTTCTAGCAATTTGGATAGTAAGTTGATCAATATTGTTGTTGAGTTGAGTGCAATTATAATCCTATAACACCTCATTGAATTCAAAGTTCAGTGACGTCAAGTCACCCCTATTAGGACAAGGCAAGGCCATGTGAGAGATAAAATATGGATCCCAGCGGATGCGTATTTGACAGAGGTTGGGATTGACCAAATGAAACATCATTTGCAGTGTCTCAGAAAGATGATGAGGATCCATACCCTTCCTCAACCAATTCCTTCATGAATAGTAACAAATTTCCAACTTTTCCACTGTCTTTTCAAACTCTCTAAACATGAAAAGACGTCGAGGTCTTCCTTTGTCAGACTCGTTAAAACCTCATGACATCGGACTCCGTTGCAATGACGTTACTCGAGTTCCTCCTTCCTAGGGATTGTTAAATGTACTAGGTTGGATTTTTCCGAAGGACAAACTTATATCACAAGCATATGATATCCCCTTCAAGCTTGTTCTCAAAGATAATTGGGGTAATTTCCAGAAATGGTGGGGAAAAATGAAACCAGTATCATCGTCGTGTCGACAGTATGTCGCTCTTGAACATGGCACTTGTCTGCATTCGTGTCAGGTTGGGGACATCTCATCTCGCTGTCTGCTTGCCTCCATGGGTTTGGGTTATCCTTTTTGACCACTCATATGCTCTCTACCTCGTCATCATGACCTCAAATATTTTGATGTCAAATACTACCAAATCCAGTGTCGTGCCGCCGATATGTTCAAGAGAAGTTGACCTCTGAAATTTTCAACCCTCCTTTGATTCTCTACTAATCCTCATTCACAAACATTATGTTCCACTGTCTCGCGTCGATGATGTGGGAAACACTATGGCCCGCCTTCGATCGAGGTCACTTCCTATCGACTTCAGCTCATTATCCAGGAAGCTGATCTAGAGACTCCCTTTAGGTACCTTGGAGCCTGCATGCCTCAATGGAAGTTTCTTCACATTCGACGCAAGGTTTTCATCATTGACCTTTGATCGAATGATTCTGCAGGTGTTCGATGCCAACTCACTATTCACATTCCATGGATTGTACCTATAGTACCTTGAGGGCCATTTTCATTATTGGTGGTTCCTCTCACGTCTGTTAATGTCTTTCACCATTGGCTGGTAATCAGACAATGTTCTTGCATGTTCGACTTCAGCTCACATATTCACATGCTAAGACTTGTACTCTGTACAGGTCGAGATGGAGCGCAAGACCCTGGGTTTTTTCTGATGGAATCCAGGCTGCGGATTTTGTGGATTATCATGATTGGTTACATGACTCATTGATTGGATGGATGTGACCATACCTGAGTCTGCTTATTGATCCTTTCTGGATGGCTGTGTCCATAACTTGGATCCTGATTATTGTATACTCTGTTATGGATAGTTGTGCCCATACCACGTATCATGTATTTGAGATATTAGTTGTATTTTTCTATGCATGTTTTCCAATAGCAGTGTTTTTATTTGGGCACGTTCTCATAAAGCATTTCACCAATCTCTCTCTCTCGGGCCTCATGCTTTAGGGGGAATCTATTACACGGTAATTTGTCATTGTCCCTGCAATCCCCCATCCTGCACATTGGAGGGCCTTTTCCGTGACCTGTGAGTAGTGACATAACCTGAAACCACTTTCATGGAATCCCCCTTGACAAGGAAAATCATTCCTCTGAAGAAATTTTCCTTTGAAAAACCCTAAAAACTGATCTTTTGGCCTTGGCGTGACTAGCCAGTTCAACCCTAGCACCAATGGGGAAAATCCACCAAAGAGGGTGCACCAAATAGTACTCTGTCCCAGTGTGTTTCTCACACCAAGCTTAATAAGGATTTAAAAAAAAAAATAAGTGGCAGAAGTTTGATTCTAACAAACTCCTGAACGAGTCTCTAAAATGAGTTGGGAGGTTTGGCTCTGGATCTCCATGTAGGGGAGGTGGTTTTCCACCTATCATGGAAGCTTTCTTGAGGATAGGGCCAATCCCACAATTGTAGGGATCCCAACTCCCCTTCCACCATGTATATAAGCTTTCCATTTTCCCTTAGCAAGCTAGTAGTCCTAATAGCACTAGAAGCAAGAGCTGAATCTGTAGCAAGGAGATTATCGCCAGATAGCCTTTGAGAGCCAAGCCGAAGAGAGAGAGATTTTTCCCATTCTCGACGAGCTTCATTGAGACGTGCTCCACTGTCGACCCCGCCGAAGGAATATCCAGCGTCAGAGCTTTGGGTTGTATCTTTCCATTTTTATTATTAATGATAAGCGACTTTGATTATGGTTTCTTTCATGTGTCTTTTTCTTTAATGTAATGAATTACATCCTCTCTGAATGATGTATGTTTACAAGATTTAGATTATATGCTGTGTATCGTTGTGTTTCTTTTCATGTGTGGAGGTGTTCGGATGTGTTAAGCAGAAGGATCATGATCTGCCAAAGTGGAGGACAGGAAGCGTCATCCTTTCTTTGACGACCATTGCATAGGACCTGAGGTAGGCAACTCATCATGTTTTGTCATTTTTGTAACTAGAGACCTACGTCACTGTGTGTCTGATTGTTTCTAGACCCAATTTGGGATAGTAGGGATCGCCTCTGTCTGCAGAGGGGATTTACCTCTCCAACACTAGGTCTAGCTCATCTGCCATCCTTAAGGTGTTGAATTCAAATTCAACTAAAATCAAAGCTTTCTTGTCATAGACTAGGTCATAAGGAGTGAATCTTGTTGTTTTTTTCCAGATAGTGTTGTAGGCCCAAGTATATTCTACCAATCTATCCGCCCAATATTTTCTGTTGTTGCTTACAACCTTAGTGAGGATACTCTCTAAGGCTCTGTTAGTTACTTCCACTTGGCCATTCACCTGAGGGTGCTAGGCAATAGAAGTATTATTCTTAATCTTGTGCCTCCTAAGAAGATTCTCAATGAGATGAGAAGTGAATTATGCCCCCTGATATGTGACTAGTTCTCTAGGGTACCCAAACTTGTAAAAAAAAATATCCCTCAGAAATTTTGCTACTTTCTCCTCAGTTGCTACCTTCACATCTTTTGTTTCAGCCCACTTTGTCAGGTAGTCATTGCAGAATATTATATACTTTTTTTTGTCCAGATGGTGGATCAATAGGTCCAATTAAGTCCATGCCCCATTTATCAAAATGCTCAAGGGCCACCCGAGGGTGCAAATTAATCTCATCCCTTTGTGTAGGTTTCCCCATCCTTTGGCACTGGTCGCACCTTCTAGTGTATTTTCTGGAATCCTGGTGAAGGGTAGGCCAATAGTATCCCTCCTGCAAAAATTTGTAAGCAATCCTTTTTGCAGCAAAGTGGCCTCCACAGGGGCTATCATGACATGTAGAGAGGATATCAAAATATTCTTCCTCCTTCACACATATCCCGAGGATTTGGTCACGGCTTAGCTTGAAATTATTTCCCCCAATCCATGTGAAAGGGGTTCTTTTTCTGATGACCTTGCTTTTCTCACTGAATGAGAGAGTAGGAGGGAATTTTCTAGAAACCAAGTAATTAGCTATGTCTTCAAACCATGGTGACAGTGCTGATATAACAAAGAGATGTTCATCTGGTAGCTGGTCACCCACCATTCCTTCGTCACCTGCAGAGAGAGCTAACCTCGATAAAAAATCTGCAACAAAATTTTCCTTTCCATGCTTATCAAAAATAGTTAGGTCAAACTGCTGTAAAATTAAAAACCATCTAATTATCCTAGCATTAACATTTGGTTTTTTCATTAATTATTTTATGCCTGCATGATCATTGTGAAAAAAGGCCTGATAGCCAGTTACATAATGTCTAAATTTTTTTAAAGCATGGACAATGGCTAACATCTCCTTCTCTGTGACAGTATAATTTAGCTCGAGCTTAGACAAGTTCTTACTGATGAAATAGATTGCATACAATAATTTGTCTTCTAAATTTCCTAATGTTGCCCCCACAGCTTGGTCGAATGCATCTGTGTGGATGTGGAAAGCCATAATCCAATTTGGACCTCGGAGAATGGGGGTAGCAATCAACTTTCCCTTAATGAGATCAAAAGCCTCTTGACAAGGACCAGATGAAATAAACTCAGAATATTTGGCCAATAAACCAAATAGTGGCAAAGCCATCTTACTGAAATCTTTGATTAATATTCTATAATAATCAACTAACCCTAAGAATCTCCTGAAATCTCTTTGCCTTCGAGGAGAAGGTACACTTTTTAAATAGTGATTTTTCTCGAGTCCACCTATATTCATGCTTCGAAGATTGAGTTTCCTAATGAAACTCCTGCTCTCTTCAAGAATTGACACTTTTCTGGGCTCAGGGAGAGATGCATCTCAATGCACCTCCTTAGTACTTTATCCAAATTGGAGAGAGCTTCATGGAATTCATCCCCATATGGTGTGAAATCATCCATGTATATTTCAATAGAGACATGGACTAGCTCAGATAAAATTCTTAGGACAGCTCTTTGGAAGGTAGTTGGGGCATTTCATAACCCAAAGGGTAGGAATTTGTAAGCAAAGGTACCCCAAGGGTAGATGAAAGTAGTCTTATCTTGGTCTTGAGTGTTGATTTGAATCTGATTGTACCCACTGAACCCATCTAAGAAGGAAAAGAACTTCTTCCCTGCAAAGCCATCTAGGACTTGGTCTATAAAGGGAAAAAGGAAATGGCCCTTCTTGGTGGCTTTGTTCAGTTCCCAAAAATCAACACAAATTCACCATTTTCCATTCTTCTTCAGGACTATGACAAGAGGAGATACCCACTCACTGTTTGATATAGGATAAATGAAACTTGCACCCAACAGTTTTTGCAAATCTTCCTTGAATATATCCTTTAGATATGGGTTTATCCTTCTTTGGGGTTTTCACACAGGCTTGCATCCTTATTTGATGTAAATATGTTGTCTGCATATTGAAGGATGCACCCCTTTCATGTCCTTGTAATCCCAAGAAAATGCATCTAGGTTTTCTTTTAAAAAATGGCTTAACTGCTTTTCTTCTTCATTCGAAAGGTTTGAATTAATTTTCAGAGATCTGAATGGGCCAAGCTCAATAGCCTTGGTGGTTTTAGAGGTTGAATCTAATGAGTGCACTTCCATCCGAGGTTGGCTTTTAGATTCTTTAACTAGGTTTTCAAGAGGACTGTTAGTGGGGGACTGGTTTTGAATGGCGTGGTCGATGAGTTTGTTTTCATCAAGTTGTCCCACTCTAAGAACAACATCTATGGTACACACAGGGGTAGTTTTATATACCTCATATTCTTCATCCTCTAACCATATAGGTAGATCATGATCAATGGAAGGCTGGGCTGGAGGATATAATACCAATTGTTTAGACAAGGGCCCATTTTTAATAGTCATGTTTTCGGCCTGACAACTAATGTAAGCATTTGCAATGGCTAACCAAGGTCTACCTAAGATGAGAGGGTATCCATTGAACTTATGTTTCGGTTGTAGAACCAGGAAATATGTAGGATACTCCCAAGATTCAATTGTAAACATAACATCATCAAAACTTCCTTCTGAAGTTACTCTAGACCGATCTACAAGTTGTATAAATATTGTGGTTTTCCTCAAAGTCCCTTGGAGATTAAGTTTCAACATAGTTCCCTTGGTCATGAAATTTATGACAAACCCTATATCAATTAGAGTATTGAGGACTATGACACCATCTATGTGCACATCTACAAATAGAATGTTGGGTTCTAGATACTTTGGAAAGATCACCCATCCCAGCATTAAGTTGGACAATTTTCCTACCACAGTGATGGTGGGGGTATATTTCTTCTTTCTCTGAGGTTTCTTGAATAAATTTTCCTTTATGAGCCTATTGTAAATAGGGACATCCTTAATGGCTTGGAGAAGTGGTATCTTTACACACAATTTTTTCAATTCTCCCAGAAGTTTAGTCTCCTCTCAGGTGTGCTGGCTAGGATGGATCAAGCGCTCAGGAAAAGGAGGTTGTTGGATCTGAGTGTTACCTTCTTCCTTTTCCTCCTCAACCTCTTCAGGTGGATATGGAGGGTGTTTTTCTGGGAGTACTCTTCCCGACCTTAGATTAATCTCCTATATATCCATACAATAAGCTATATAGGATGTTTCTCTACTATAAACCTGTTTTGCCTATCTATTGTTCAAGTTTGGATTTGGTTGTGCAGGCATTTGAGGTAGCTTGGGTGGAGCAACATGAGTAAGCTGAGGTTGAGGTGGGGGTGGAGGCATTAGGGCAGGTGGTTGATTTTGTTAAGGCCTCCATCCTTGGGATGGATTGTTCCACTGAGGTTTTTGTGGAACATACTACTTAAATGGTTGGTTCATAGGCTGAGGTTGATATGGAGGGTTGTAAGGCAAAGTAGGAGGTGTAGTCTAGGATGGAGGAGTGGGGGTGTAATAAGGTTGCATGGGTGCACTCAGATTATTGTGATAGTAAGAGTAAGGTGTACCTTGCATACCTTGTTGATATGGCCTAGGGAATTGAGGCATTCTCTGATTGATGAAAAAAAAATTCTTTGGCCCTACTTCCCCACCTTGATATACAACTTTAAGTTCAGGTAATGAGGGAAACTTGTTTGTGGCATGATTCTTTTCATAGAATAAGAGAACCTCTATGAATCTTAGTGGACATTCATTTCTTGGGTGCTTTCTGGTACATCTAAGGAAAAATATAGCCAAGGCTCTTTCTGCTTCCTCTTGCTTCCTTTTGACCTAAATTGTGTCTATTTGCAAAGAAATGGTGTGCAGCATGTCACTCTTGAAGTCCTCCAACATGTTTCCAATCTCATGTTTGATGGAGGTGGAAGAGGAAGGGGTATTGGATGTGCTTTGGCTAGCTCTTCCTTTCTTCCTAACTTCCCTATAATGCCTAAATTTGTTTAAGGAATGGACAATGGCTAAAAGCTCCTTTTCTATGACATTGTAGTTAAGTTCACTTTAGACAGTTTCTTGCTAATGGAATAGATGGCATAGGGTAATTTATCTTCTAACTGCCCCAAAGCTGCCCCCAAAACTTTGTTGATGCATCTGTGTGGATGTGGAAAGGTAGAGCCCAGTTTGGACCTCGGAGAATGGGGGCATTAGTTAGCTTTTCCTTAATGAGCTCAAAAGCTCCTTGACAAATAATGGACTAGAAAAACTCGGAATCTTTGGCCAATAATCCAAATAATGGAGAAGCCAATTTGCTGAAATATTTAATGAACCTCCTATAGTAGCCAACCAAAACTAGGAATATTTTGACATCTCTTTTCTTTTGAGGAACATGCACCCTTTTTATGATTGTTATTTTGTTTGGGTCTACCTATATTCCTACTTGTGATATTGAGTGGCCCAGGACTATTCCTTCTCTTTAATAATTCACACTTTTTCAGACTCATGGAGAGATTCATTTCAACACACCTTCTTATAACTTTTCCCAAATTGGAGAGAGCTTCTTGGAAATTATCCCCATAAGGTCTGAAATCGTCCATGTATATTTCGACAGAGTCATGGACTAGTTCATAAAAAATGCTCAAGACTGCTCTCTAGAAAGTAGTTGGGGAATTCCACAGCCCAAAGGGAAGGACTCTGTAAGTGAAGGTGTCGCAAGGACATGTGAAAGTATTCTTTTCCTGGTTATTAGGGCTAATTTCTTCCCTGCAATGCCATCCAAGACTGGTTATTAGATGCACCACTTCCTCCACTATCTCATCATAAGTGCTTTATGATCTTACTTTGAATTTACTATGATCTTAGTTGACCTCCTCCAAGATCCTCATGATTTTACATTAAAGATCCATGATCCCCACTCTTTCTTCATTTAAGAAGTTGCTCCACTACTCCATAATGTATATCTAGATCTAAAATATCCACATGCACACATAAAAAGTGTATTTTATTCATTTATGGGGTTTTTGGGTCCCTCCACCCTCTTGTTTACTTAATTAATTATGAAAATTAAGAACTCTAATATTCCAATTATCTGATGGAAAATTGGGAATATTACAGGGATAGATGAAACCTGCATCCACTAATTTTTTCATTTACTCTTTCATTATGTCCTTTAGAGTTAGGTTCATCCTCCTTTAGGGTTGACGCATAGTCTTGCATCCTTCTTTAATGTATATATGAGGTGTGCACACTAAGGTATGAACCCCTTTCATGTCTTTGTAGTCCCAATAAAACACATCAAGGTTTTCTTTCTAGGGTTGGCATAACTACTCTTCTTCTTTGGCTTAGAGGGATGAGTTAATTTTCAAAGATTTTGATGGGACAATTTCCACAACCTTGGTGGTTTCATAGGTTGAATGAATTGAGTGCAACGCCATCCAAGGGTGGATTTCAGACTCTTTGACTAGGTCATCTAGTGGACTGTCATTGGGGGGTTTGTTTTGAATGATGTGGTCAATGAGCTCATCCTCATGAGGTTTCCCCCCTCTAAGAACATCATCTAAGTACAAATGGGGTAGGGTGTGGTGTTTTATACCTGATATTATTATTCTTCATCCTCCAACCACAAAGGTAGGTTATGGTCAATGGAAGGTTGGGCAAGAACACAAGTTGTTTAGACAAGGGCCCATTCTTTATAGTCATGTTTATGGCATGATTGCTAATATAAGCATCGGCAGTGGCTAACAAAGGTCTTCCTAAAATTAGAGGATATCCATTAAACTTGGTTTTTGGTTGGAGGAATAGGAAATATGTAGGGTACTCCCAAGAGTCGATGGAAACCATAACATCTTAAAAATTTCTTCTGGAGATATTGTGGATCGGTCTGCAAGTTGCAAAATTGTTGTGGTTTTCCTCAAAGTCTATTGGAGGTTGAGTTTAAGCATAGTTTCCTTGGTAATTACATCAATGGCAGCCTTGATACCAATTAGAATATTGGGGACTATGACACCATCGATGTGTACATATACTACTGGACTACCAGGGTCCAGGTACTTCGGGAAGATCACCCTTCCCAACATTAAGTAAAACAATTGTCCCACTACATTGATGTTGGGGGTATCTTTCTTCTTTCTCCTGGGTTTCTTAAAGCTATTTTCCTTGATGAAGCTATTGTAAATAGGAACATCCTTAATGGCATCGAGAAGGGGTATTTTCACACACAAAATTTTCAGTCTCATTTAGGGTGTGATGACTAGAGTGGATCAAGCTCTTAGGAAAAGGATATTCTGGGATATGAGTGTTACTCTCTTCCTTTTCCTGCTCAACCTCTGTAGGTGGATATGGAGGATGATTTTCTAGGATTACTCTTCCCAACCTGAGATTTATCTCATGTATCTCCACAATATAGGTTAGATAGGATATCTCTCCACTATAAACATGTTGTTCCTCCTTGTTGTTTGGGTTCATATTGGGATGGGCAAGAATTTGAGGTAGCTTAGGTGGAGAAAAATGGGTGAGATTAGGTGAAGGTTGGGGTGGAGGCAGTAAAGTAGGTGGTTGATTATGTTTGGGCCTCCACCCTTGTGATGGGTTTCTCCACTGAGGTGGTTTAGGAACATATTTTTGGAATGGTTGGTTCACAGGCTGAGGGTGATATGGAGGCTGTAAGGCCAAGTAGGAGTTGTAGGGCATGATGGAGGAGTGGAGGTGTACCAAGACTGCATAGGCACATTTTTATTGCTATGATAGTAATAGTAAGGTGCACCTTTAATACCCTACTAATATGACCAAGGCCCTTGAGGCCTTCTCTGATTTATGAAACAAAGTTGCTCGGGTCCTAATTCCCCACCTTGATATACAACTTTGAGCCTAGGTAAGGAAGGACACTTATTTGTGGCATGATTCTTTTCACAAACTAAGAAAACACAAACCTCTATAACATTTACTGGACATTCATTCCAAGGGTGTTTTCTAGTACATCTAGGGTAGAAGATAACTAAGGCCCTTTCTGCTTCCTATTTATTCCTCTTGTTCTGCATTGTGTTCATTTGCAAATCAAAGGTGTGCAACATCTCACTTTTGAAGTCCTCCAACATATTTCCAATCTCATGCTTGATGGAGATGGAAGAGGAAGGGGTGTTGGTCATGCTTTGGCTAGCTCTACCTTTCTTCCTAACTTCCCTAGAGAGGTTCCTAAAGAAAATTTTGATTTCCTCATAAGGTAGCTGGTAGATATCTCCTCCTGATAGCATATTAAGGGTTTCTATCACCTCCTCCCTTATCCCTCACAGAAGTACCAATTTAAGTGATCCAAGATCAAGGGTGAAGTTTACTCTTTTATAGTTTAGCTGGAATGTTTCTTCATAGTCTTCTAGAGATTCATCAGGTCCTAGAGCCATCCTAAATATTTCCTCTTTGGTTTCTTTGGATCTACAGTAGTCCCTGTATTTTTTGTTAAAGGACTCTTGCATTTGTTCCTAGGTAGTGATTTTGTTCCCAGAAAAACCCATGAACCAGTGCAAGGATGCATCCTTGAGGGTGGATGTGAATAGTTTCAAATTTTGGTCATTTGAGGCATATTCATAGGTCTTGCAGACAATAAAAAATTCAAACATGAAAGTGTCATAATTCTCAGAGGTAAGTCCATGGAAATATGGAAGGACTGAGGGACTGATCTTCTTCATCCTATTTTCCTCATTTGTTTCTCTAATGGGAAAGACTCCTTGGGTCCCAGTCTCAGCCATGGCTTGAATTGGTGAAGCAGGTTCCTCAGGTGAAGAAAATTCCTCTTCTGCTCTAATAGGTTCTTCAAAGTTTTCAAGTGACGCACCTATGGTGTGTTCAACCTCACAGTCACTGAATAATAATGAAGGGTGACTGTGTGGGGATGTGGGGGTTTTTGGTAAATTTTTCCTTGGTTCTCCCTACTCATATGAGGCATGAAAGTCAAACTATTTTTTTATTTTTCAATATTTTGGAATTCAGTGTAAAAGAAAAGTAGAAAAGAATGCTAAAATAGAATCAAAGAATCTACTTAGACACCTCCCCGACAACAGTGCGAAAAGTTGGTGAGCATTGGTATTGCACCAAGAGTCTTGTAACTCCCAAAGGCTACTCTACTTTACTCTATCAACATGGGGTTCATACAAAATTGGAGGTGACCGTGCTATATACACAACAGATTCATTCTACTCATGCCATCCTCTTCTTAGTCCTACGATGGGGTTTTATTGCTAGGGTTTCTTCTAGGGAATGAAGTCTGTCACACTTATGAATGAAACCTAAGACAGGAAATAACTCATGAACATTACTCTGTCATCAAGAAAGAAAATATTATAGAGCATAAAGACTCATATAGCTATTTTCTAGAAAGGAAATCCACAATTAGAATAATGCAATAAATAGAGTTAAACTAAGTGGCACCCATAAAGTAAATTGTTGAATTGAACTTGCAGAAAGGGAAACTATTCTAAGCACACATTGGGCCAAATGGTTGATTAAACTCTAGGTACTTCGTGCTTGACTGCTATGCTCAACAATGCATCTATTAATGAGCTAACTATGCTTGTAAATACTCTATTTTGCAACAAAAGAAGGAGGAACTAAAGTGTTTTAATATGGTCTTGGACTCATGGTTCCAGAGTTGAAGGTGTCTTGGGGGTTGTGCCAAGTCTAGGTGAGGTGAAAGAGAGGTTTTAAGATGAAGAAGTGGTTGAATGGCGCTACTACAGGATCTGCCACAGGATTTCCTGTAGTGCTACAGGATCTCCTGAAATGCTGTAGGAAACATGTCGAGGGTAGTTTGAGGCCAAAAATGGTGAGGAAATGGGTAGGAAATGTGGCATGAAGGTGTACCTAGGTGGATGGAAGGTATTCAACCATTTTTCCAAGCTCATAAATTCTTTCAAATATTGTCTTTTACCCCTAGGGTGGCTCTTAGTGTTGTGGTCAAGATCTTAAAAAACTGAGTTGAAAGCGATTTGGTTGAAATCTGGTTGATGAAGGGTGGAAAATGAAGCTAAGGATGTTGGTGGAGTCCTCCTCTACTGATCTACTCAGACCTACAATAAAACTACATGTTCATGCATATATAATTGACACATCTATGATGAGAATGGTGGAAAAGATGAGTTGAATTTAAGAAAACCCACCTATGCATTTGAAGCAGAAAACTAACTCAACGTTCACAACATGTTCATGGTAAACAAGGCAACCTATATATTATTTACAAGAAATCATAAAATGAAAGAAATTTGGACCTATGGTGACGATCTACCCTCCTCAAGCTCCATTGAAAGAGGTGCGAGAGGGAGGCTTTAACACACAAATTTGGAGTTTTATATGCTACTGTACTATGACCTACATGAGTCTAACTACAAC
This sequence comes from Pinus albicaulis, assembly GCA_034641835.2. NCBI lineage: Eukaryota > Viridiplantae > Streptophyta > Pinopsida > Pinales > Pinaceae > Pinus > Pinus albicaulis. The sequence continues at coordinate 15,179 of JAXQQM020058771.1, forward strand.
AACATGAAATTAAAGCAAACTAAACACAACAAGATGAAATGGAAGCAAACTAACTACAACACATGAAATAAACTAACTAAAATGACATGGAAAGGAAACACAAATAGATAAGAGAGACTCAGGCCAATGGATTAGGTCCTAACCCACAAGCTCAGCTCTCTGAAGCTAAATTGATGAAGAATAAACTGAATACTCATTTTATTGCATAACCAATCTCATTACATAGTGTTACACAGTAATTTGTCACCGTCCCTGCAATCCCCCGTCCCGCACATTGGAGGGCTTATTCCGTGACTTGTGAGCAGTGACATGACCTGAAACCACTTTCATGGCATCCCCCTTGACAAGGACAATCATTCCCCTGAAGAAAATTTCCTGTGAAAAGCCCTAAAATAGCCTTTTTAGCCTTGGCGCGACTAGACAGTTCAGCCCTCACGCCAATGGGGGAAATGCACCAAAGAGGGCGCGCCAACTGGTGCTCTGTCCCAGTGTATCACCCGCACCAGGCTTAATAAGGAGTGTTTTTTAAAAATAAATGGCGGAAGTTTGATTCCAACCAACTATTGAACGAGTCTCTAAAATGAGTTGGGAGGTTTGGCTCCAGATCTCCATGTAGGGGAAGTGGTTTTCCACCTATCATGGAAGCTTCCTTGAGGATAGGGCCAATCCCACCATTGTAGGGATCCCAACTCCCCTTCCACCATCTATATAAGCTTTTCATTTTCCCTTTGCAAGCTAGCCTGAAGAGAGCTGAATCATAGTAAGGAGATTATCATCAGACAGCCGAAGAGAGAGAGACTTGTCCCATTCCCAACGAGCTTTACCGAGACGTACTCCTCTGTCGACCCGCCGAAGGAAGATCCAGCGTCAGAGCTCAGGTTGTATCTTTCTTTGTTTTGATTAATAATAAATGATTTCGATTATGGTTCCACTCAGATGTTTATGTTTTATGTTATGATTTGTATCTTCTCTGACTGATACATAATTGTATGTATTGGGTTTTACACTTGTGTGTTTGCTGTTTCTTGTACGTGCAGGTGTTCGATCGCACTGAGCGCGAGAATTGTGATCTGCCAAAGCGAGGGATGGAAGTGTCATCTTCTCCACGAACAATAGCAGCGTAAGACTTAAGGTAGGCCTCTTGTCACATCTTGGTCTTTTGCAATTAGGAACTTGCGTCTTAGCGTGACACAGTTGTTGCTAAACCCGATCTGGGTTAGTATGGATCGCCTTTGTTCGCAGAGGGGATTTACCTCTCCAAAAAACTAGCGACTCCACTGGGGATACATTGATTGGAGTTTCTCTTATATTTTCGGTTGATTTTGGTCTTTGCCTGCTTGATCAACTCTTTTGGTTCGATCTTTTCCAGTGTTAAACTTTTGTTTAGCCTCACCATCCCTGATCTACTCCCTTATTGCTCTTTTTCATTTTTTGCATTAGTAAACTCGACTGGCGTGGTTTTTTCCCTGATAGTCGCGCCAGCTGGCGCATGTTGCCAGTTTATCCCCCACGCTGATCCTATTCTGGCGCTAGTTGCAGCCTGACAGTCGCGCCAATCCTGTAAGGTGCTAAGGTTTGCTTCTTTTTTAGATTTCTGAGCTTGGTCTGTGGTTTTGGTGTCACTTTTTCGACTGCCTGAGTGTTCTGGAGCCTTGTTTGACTGAGTGTGACCTTAATCCTCTGGTTGTTTTCCCTCTTCTATCGATTTTACATTCTAGCCCTGGGGCATCTAGGTGTTATAGTGTGTCGAGCCTCCCATGGGAGTTTTTGGTCCTCGTTTGATCAGTTAATTTCATTATTGCTTCTTTGCATTCGTTTGGTGGTTGTCCATTGTTTTATTACATTATTTGAGTGATTGGCTTCTTCCTCATTTGAATTCCGCTTTGTCTCATTTTGAGCCTAGATTACACAGTTCATTTGAGTCTTTGGGATTCCTCTTTGATTTGAGGGACTTTTTTTTCAATTTGAGGTCTAATTGTGTGTTTGGCATTCAGTGAAACTTTCTTGTCTTTTCTCTTTTGCTATCACTTCTCAAATTGTTCTTTTCATTAGTTTTCATTTTTTTAGTGCACTTTTCTCTTAAACATTGAAAATACAAAAAATCTCTTTTGCTTTTGGTTAGTTAATGTAAATTGAATCTTTTCTGTGTTATTAGTGATTTGTAAATCTGAAAGAAAAGCTTTTCGTTTTCATTAGCGTGCATTAGAGACACTAGTGGTTGTTTTGTGATCATTTTGTTATCGTGTGAAAGCTCTCAACCTTCACGTAGTTAGCTATTCATCAAACGAAATGATACATTATGGCATGTAGTGCGCATTTAGGATATTTTGAGACATAAAATTCGGTAGGGCCTGGAAATTGAAACATAATTAAAGATCAACATTAAAATTTATTCAATTTACCTTAAGGCAGCATTGAAACATCAATGAAATATTTAGAGGTCTATGCTAGTGGCGTGTTCCGACGTCATTAAACCTAGTAGTTTTCGTTCACCTCTTGGCTTTAGACAGCACTAGTACGGACTTGTGCTCCCCGTACCGTCGTGTATATAAAGGGAGACCCCACTAGGTTGCTATCCTTTATCCGTAGGAAGCCGAGTCTGCCGCCCTATACCCATGATACACCGGACATAGCATTCAGGGAGATTTCCTGCACGTACGTCAAGTCCTTGGTTGATTTCTCTTTCATTTTGAAACCAAGGTGTATATTGCAGTTCACGGACTATAAATTTTCTTGCCTGGTGCAGGTAGTCATTTGGTCTTTCGACTCTTTAAATTTGGAAAGGATCATGTTGCCTTCACTTTCACGCTTGTTTCAAAACTGAAAGAGATAGAGTCACCTTTCGTCCATTTCTTGACTCTTAAAACATGAAACGGTGAAGTTTCTAAGTTTCAATGTGGTAAAATAAATCACCTGCGATCACACGCCCTGTTAGAATTTTCTTGTTGGTCGTTTGATTGTGTGCCTTGATTTTTTTAGCCTGTGTGTTGTATTTGATCTCTTCCTCTTGTCATTACTGTCACAGTGTAAGAACCCTCAGTTTCGTCTACTGGTAGTCCATGCACAGACGATTCATCAGAGGTATCTCAATCCTCTGCTGAACCTCAGCAGCCCTTTGTCTCCAAGTTTCCCGACGGGGGACCGGTTCTATCTGAGCTTCCCTTTGGAGGATCAGTTGAGTTCAATTGGCCCTTATCCGATGCTTGGTTTGGATTCGGAGTAGGGGAACATTTCCCTCCTCTTACATCGGGTTCGCCTTTTCTAGCAGCTGTTATTCCTCCTAGTCCTCGCCGTCTTCTACAAGATCTAGCAGCAAGTTCAGATATGGGTTCATCCAGCCATTCTCCTAGTGAGGAAATCCCCACATCTAGTGAAGATTACCAGCTGTTCCCAGAAGACAACCCCGAGTTATCTGTCATGTCTTCGCCGAGTCCTTCACTTCCAGCAGGGTATAGATCCTTAAGTCATATTATGACCGCTGTCGCCTCTATGGGGATATCGACTCCTTCTACGAGGCCAGTTATTACTTCATTGGGGATGTCTCCAAGGACACCCATCACGTCATCCCCTCAGGTCACTTTAGTACCTGTCAGGCCCACTGTCTCTGTGGCCGCATCTACACCCGTTGTTACCACACAGTCCGTAAGGACTGTGTCACTTCCCGAAGACATCTATATAGCATCTGCTATTCCAGAGAGAATTTCTCCTGAAGAGTATCGATTGTCCCTATAGCAATTGAACCCCGAGGTCGGTCAATCCTCCCAAGATCCCAATCGTCCGTATTTTTTGCATTATGCACAGGATGGTACACCCGTTTACATTTTTCCATATCAATACGATGAGAAGGGAAACCCTTTACATTTACTCGCTCCAGAGGCTTATCTGTATGGTCAAGGTTTTCCATCTAACTAGGCTAGGCAACCTTTCAATCCACAAGGACAACCCTTTCAGGGCCAACCTTTGGGCCAGCCTGGTTATATTTATGACCTGCAAGGACAGCCCTTACAAGGCCAACCTTCGGGCCAGCAGGGGTTGTTATACGATCCGCAAGGAAAATCCTACAACCCTTCAGGTCAACCTATGCAGCCTCATCCTGTGGTCCAACTAGGGCAACCTCAAGGACCCATAGGTCAACCGGGGTACCAACCGGGGCCGTTGTACGGTCCTGTGGGGCAAGTCCAACCTTCTCAACTTATGGTGCAACCTCTGCAACCTCAATTTCCTATTGGTCCGAATGTTGCACAGCCATGACCCTCTTATGGTCCTGTTGCAGTTCAAACTGGTTATCAGGTAAAACCTGGCCCCATTCCACCACCAGGCCAACCGGCCCATCCGGCACAACCTGTTGTCCCACATCAGCCAGGTCAACCTGTACAACCTGTGCAACCTATTCAACCAGGGCAGCCCGTTCAGCCAAGTCAACCTGTCCAACCAGGCTAGCCTGCACATCCTGTCAACCCTGCTCAACAGTCGATTTACTCGATGCCACAATCGATTCAGCTGGTGCACCCTACTTATTAGGCTCAGTAGGGCCCCACCTATCAGCAGCCCGCTCAACCCCAAGGTGGTTATTATCCTCAAGGTCAATCGCGACCGGTTTACAACCCGCCCCAAGGTTCCAATTATTACTTTCAACAACCAGGCTACACCTATACTCAACAGCCAAATCTGTATACTGCTCAAACGGGGCCGACATATAATAAGGGTCCATACCCTGGTTATCAACCCCCGTACACTGGTTACTAGCAACTATATTAGACTGGTTATACGGCCTATACCCCCTATGGTCAGAATCCCCCAAGACAGAACTCATGGGGGCAAGGATATCCTCAACTAGGGTGGAGTACAGGTATAGGTCCTTATCGAGGGCCTGGTATGCCTTTCAATTCGTAGTTACCGTTCTTGGCCACCTTGGAGTTACCGGACGTTTCTAAATTAACCAATGATTCGATTCTTCACAATTCTTATTAGCCTCCAGTTCCGACCAAGGTTCCCGGTGACTGCTCTAAGTTTGAAGGTAAAGCTGGAGAGGACCCCCAAGCTCATGTAATGACCTACCATCTGTGGTGTTCGTCCAACTCTTGGGTGGATGATTCAATTCTTCTACGTCTCTTCCAGCGCATGCTTACTGGTGTTGCCGCTAAGTGGTATATAGAATTAACCCGTGGCATCTTTCAAGACTTCAATACGTTAGCCATGGCTTTTCTGACTCACTTCTAGTTACCGGTTCATTACGAAGTCGGGACGCATCTCCTGACTTCTTTGAAGCAGGATAAAGCCACCCATATATCTGATCATATTCATGAGTGGCGACGTCATCGTAGACTGATCAAGTTTGATATACATGATCAACTACTAACTCATTGGTTCACCACCTCCTTCGTTAACAAAATCGCTCAAGATATTGCTATGGGGCATGTGTGACTGAAGAACAAGCCATCGCGCGTGCCCAGTACCTGGATTTGGTGTACTCTCAGTTTGGCATGCTTTATGATATTTTGACTGATGCTCCATGGTTGGGAACCTCTAAAGCACCACCTACCCCAGCGCTGGATGGTGTTATTGATTTCGTTTCTCAAAATTCTCGGAAATCCTCAAATGGGAAGCAGAAGTCCAATTCTTCCAATAATTATGCTCTTCCTGCCCCTCTAGATTCTGGTAAGACTACGGAGGTCAACGCCATTCAGGCTAATCCTACAGAAAAAGCCTCCAAAGGAAAGAAGAAGGGCAAAGGAAAATCCAAACCCGATGCCCCAAAACCAGAGTCTTATAAACCTCATACTGATGACGGTTCCCAACGTAAACCGAAGTACCCCTACCTTATCTATGAAGGAGACCATTATACCAAAGATTGTCCCCGATGATCTGAAGTTAGTCAACTTCTAAAAGGCTCCAAAGGGACTCAGGCAGTTCTCAAAGAATCGTTCTCGTCTCAGCATACCCAGATGGTTGAGCAGCCTTCACCATCTGTAGCATTTGGGTCCCAGGTCTTTATGATGAATGGTGCTGCACCTGTCTCAATTGCTAGGCATTCGAAGGATTATGACGGATCACGCCAGGTAGATGGAAAGGAAGTTGTGGATGGCCCACCTCCCCCACTTGTCTCTGGTCCTTTGGAAATTGAGAAGCCCAGCGTTGAACCTATTGTGAGGCCACCTTATAAAGGTGTTCTGCGAAGATCTTCCTACAACCCGAATGCCTGTGCCACTCACCACTACAATATTGTTGAGGATTTGGCACATGTGCCTTCTACCATGTCTGCATTGGAAGTCCTTCAAAGTTTCCCATCGCAACGGAAAGCTCTGTTGTCTGCAATTAGTGGAATCGATCCTGTCGATTCTAATCTTCTCACCTTTGACCTAGAAAAATTTTTCCCCCGACTTCCACATCAAATTTCTCTTGTAATACAGGTCAGGATCAATGGCCTCAACATCCATAGAGCCGTTGTGGATGAAGGTGCTTCCACCTGTGTTATTTCATCCGCCTGTTGGAAAGCCATTGGCTCTCCGGCTCTTACATCGTCTCCCAATTCCTTAGAAGCATTCGATGGTCAGGAATCAAAACCCTTGGGTGTTCTCAAGATTTTTCTGATTATGTTACAGGGGAATACAGTCAACGTATAAGTAGAAGTGGTTGATGCCAAGCTTAGCTACAATCTTCTTCTTGGCCGCAGTTGGAATCACGCCATGCTATGCGTGCCGTCCACCCTCTTCCGAATTCTTAAGTTCCCTCATGAGGGAAAAATCATTACTGTGGATCAATTGCCTTTCTTCACCTCATCCTCTGAGAACAATGCTCCTTACGTGGATCAGATCCCCAATCCCCATGATAGTGTAGGACCCGGTCTCTTTAAGGACCCCATCCTCATGGGTATTTTTCCCGCGCCACCACCACACACTGTTCAAGTTAATATGGTCTCTAGGGTCGATGACCCTTGGATCATCCCTTCACCTGAACAGGTGACCTCTTTCAGAGAATCAATGGCATTAACTCCAGTTGAGATTAATTATTGTGAAATCGTTGCTGCATCTGATCCTCCTCCCGAACATGCTCCTTTGAGCATGGCTCTAGATATATATTCTCAATCCCCTTGGCTCAGCGATGTAGATTCGCATGACCCTTAAAGAGAAGTTTTCCCTTTCGATGAAGCTATTGTTGAAACCATGTCTCTTGAAGATCTACCATGGAGCGATGGACATCATCGTTCCTCATTCATGCCTGGCCTGGGGGAAATGTCTGATTGTCTAGAGCGCTTTGCATCTCAAGTTCCCACTCCACCTCTTCAAACACCGATACTGACTCATGAGGTCCTTTCAGAGGGAAACCTGAGTAATATCACTCAAACTATGCTAATAGACATCTTCGTCAAACCAGGGGTAGTCGAGAATATTCATATGGGACTGACTTGTTCTCCTGAGGAGATACAATTTTATACAAACCTTTTTCGTGAATTCAGAGATGTTTTCACGTGGTCCTATGAAGATATGCCTGGGATTGATCCTAGCATAGTCGTGCACGAGATTCCTACCTATTCGGGTGTGAAACCAGTGCGTCAATGCCTACGCCTAGTGCATCCCCAAAAAGCCGCAGTTATTAAGGCGGAAGTTGAAAAACTTCTTAACGCGGGCTTTATCTACCCTATTCCCCTCACAGAATGGGTTTCAAATATTGTCCCTATAGATAAGAAGCAGGGAACTATACGCGTTTATGTTGATTACCGAGACATCAATCGGGCCTGTCCTAAGGACAATTACCCCACTCCCTTTATAGATCAAATTATTGATGAATGCGCGGGGAGTGAGATTTATTCCCTTATGGACAACTTCTCTGGGTACAATCAAATAAATATTTTACCCATTGATCAACACAAGACTGCCTTTATCTATCTGTGGGGAACCTTCGCTTATAAAAAGCTCCCGTTCAGTATAAAAAATGTTGGGGCCACCTTCCAGCGTGCTATGTCTTATGCTTTCCACGACATAAACCATATTGTTCAGGCATATCTGGATTATTTTTCAGCCCATTCAACTCGGCGTGAGGACCACCCCAAACACCTCCACCAGATTTTCCTCCGCTGCAGGCGCTACAATATTAGGCTCAATCCTCATAAGTGCGTCTTCTGCGTAGATTCTGGCCGTCTTTTGGGATTCATCGTCTCTAAATATAGAATTCACCTTGACCCCCTCAAGGTTGAGGCCATCATTAACCTCCCATCCCCTTCCTCGTTACATCAGTTGTAGAGTCTGCAGGGGAAAGCTAACTTCCTACGACGCTTCATTCCAAATTATGCGGAAGTGGCGAAGGGCCTTACGCGTATTTTGAAACAAGACGTTCCCTTTCATTGGGACGAGATTGCCCAGCAAATTTTTGATAAGCTTAAAACGTTACTTGTCAATGCTCCGCTGATACGTCCTCCCGACTATCATCACGATTTCACCCTTTATTTGGCCGCTACGTTTAGCATGATAGCTATGGTTTTAGTACAGGATGACGATGATGGAAATGAACTTGTAGTTTATTATCTATCTCAGAATATTCTCGACACAGAAACATGCTACGCTCATGTTGAGAAGCTGGCACTCGCCGTGGTTCAGGCCGTTCAGCGATTCTGCCACTACATCCTATTACGTCCTGTAACCGTGGTTTCGGACTGCAACCCCATGACGTATATCTTGTCTCGACAATTGCTGGGGGGAAAGTAATCCAAGTGGATTGTAATCCTTCAGGATTTATATTTAGATTTCACCACTGCTAAGTCGACGAAATCATTGGTTTTCGCTGATTTGATTTGCTCTCTCCCGACAGAATCCGTTCCATCGAAATCCGAGGATCATATCTCGAATGAAACACTCTTTCTTATCAGCACTCATGACCCATGGTATGGTGACATTATCGTGTATCTTAAAACATCCACATTCCGTCCTGAATTGAAAAAGGATGCTTGACGTCGGATTTGGCATCAATCTCAACCATACCGCATTGTAGGAGATACCCTGTATCGTGTCGAAGTCGATTCCGTGCTCCACCGGTGCTTGACCCTGGAAGAGGCTGAAAGAGTCTTGAATGAATGTCACAGTGGCGCCTGTGGTGGTCACATGTCCGGATATGCCACCGCTCAGAATATTTTGTGTGCAGGTTACTTCTGGCCGTCTATATTCAAAGACTGTATCGTTGCAGTCCGAAAATGTCATGTGTGCTAGGTCTTTCAGTGCAAGATGCACGCGCCACCCCTACCCTTGCATCCTGTCATTACTGTGAGCCCTTTTGTGAAACGGGGCATATATTTTATGACATGTAACCCTCACTGGACTAGGGGGCATGCTTATATAATCATCGCCGTAGACTACTTTACTAAGTGGGCCAAAGCGATGCCTACATTAGCTGCCGACGGTAAGACAACTGCCCAATTTCTTTTGAACCATGTTATTATGCGTTTTGGATTCCCTCAGGCCATTTTTACCAATCATGACACCAATTTTCGGGATTACATGATGGCTGAGCTGACATCAAAGTTGGGCTTACGCCATGATAGCTCAACGCCATACTACCCCTAGGTGAATGGCCAGGTTGAAGCTGTGAACAAGGTTTTGGTCACAATGCTTCAACGAACAATTGGTATCCCCAAATCCAATTGGCATCTCCAATTGTTCTCATCTCTTTGGGCTTATCGAACGTCTGTAAAGAGCGCAACCAGATTCACACCTTTTTAATTGGTGTATGGTTTGGAAGCGACTCTCCTGGATGATTGCGAAATTCCTTCCCTGAAATTGGCTGTGGAAATTTTTCCTGACACTTCTCCAGAGGAAGAACGTCTCTTTTATTTGGAATGATTGGATGAAACCTGCCACTTAGCTGCCTTGGTCATTGAGGCACAGAAAAAGCGGGTCAAAGCCCACTTTGATCAATCGGTTTCTCCTCGTTCTTTCATTGAAGGAGACCTCGTCCTCCTATATGAACAAGCACATGACAAACTTGGAGTAGGAAAATTCCAGCCCATGTGGCATGGGCCATATATAGTTAAATGAGTATTAAAAAATGGGGCCTATGAGCTTATCAACTACGAAGGAGTTCCCTTGGTGCAGCCTAGGAATGGGTTGTACCTCAAAAAGTACTACGCTTGAGTTATTCTCGTGTGGTGTGTGTGTACATAAGTAAGTGTTTTCATTTTTGTGCATGTGTGGTGTGGTGTGCTTTGTAAGAATCTTTCTGTTGATTGGGTCTTCCTGATTGTACAGATGTCTATTACTCCTTTTATCGGTTTCGCGGATGGTGCCTCCCGCAGTACCAGGAATCTGTCCTTGGCAGCCTGGGTAATCTACAATTCTGCTGGTGAGTTGGTTAATTTGCAAGGTGTTTGTCTAGGGCCTACCACAAATAATGTAGCGGAATATAGTTCCGTTTTGGAATTATTAAACGAGGCTGTTAACCTCGGTATTCGAGTGTTACTTGTGTATCTGGACTCACAGCTTGTAGTATTACAACTTAGTGGTCATTATTCAGTTAGAAACCCATCCATTTTACGTCTGTATCTATGTATTCGTTTACTAGAAAGAAATTTTGATTACATTACATATCAACATATACCCAGACACATGAATGCGTTAACAGATGTAGTAGATAATTTGGTTTTAGATAGACATTTGCGCAACTTATAAAAAACATCATCACATGTAAAAAGATCCATCCAAAAATAGATATATATATATATATATATATATATATATATATATATATATGTCGAATAGTTTGCAGTTTGTGTACATCACATAAAGTCAAAAAATATACATGTCTGTCTAATAATAGCCGGAGACAACATGTCTCTCAAAAATATGCATATAAAAGCCCTAGATGGCTAATTAGCATGGTGCTCGTGGTAACATGTCACCGCACGCACCAATCGCCTCAGCAGTTGATGGAGGTGATTAGGCACCCCCACAGTGTGTCGCTGGTAAGCCAACGGGACGTCTGCCAGCCATGCATAGTCCGGCATTCCCCGGGCGATACCCTCCAGGTTCTGGATCAAATCACTCCCTTCACCGCCCTCAGCTTGAGGGGTCCTCCGTGCAATGGGCGACGTGCCCGCGGGCCTCTCTGGGACCACATCTGCATACACATAGAACTTGTTAGCGCTCAAATCTACCTCAGGCTGAAATGAAGTAAACTCAAGGCTACATCAAACCACGCTCAGCCTCGTAGCTAGCCCTACGAGGACAGGAGAGGGCTCTCTCCGTAAATCTCGAGAAAATGAGCAATAGGATGCGAGATGACTTACAATAAGAACTGATTTTAGGCTAGTAAAGAGATAGGTATGTTTGATTTTTTGGTTTTTGGGTTTTCGCTGGAGAAATGGGAAAACAGATTTTGGGTCCGGGGATAAGGTCAGACCTTTGCAGATTTCGAGTTGGGGCGAGGTAGGTGAATGTCTTGATGCTTTGATTGGATATATAGACAAATTAGACTGACGAGGAGCTGAAGAGGGCAAAGAATAACTTGGATCCTCTCCAAACAGCTGAAAACATATAGAACTAACTGAATTCAAAGGCCAAGCACTGTAAACAATGGATTCAACCTTATTCACTCATTCAATTTAGTTCAGAAGCATAATGAAAGGATGGCATACATTAAACAATGAAGAAACTTACAGTAAACAAAGAAGAAACACCATCAAGAACAGAACACCACAGGGATCCCAACAAGTGCCGCAAAACCTCTGATCTTTCCTTAGCCAAAATATGAAAATATGTACAATGATATCAAAAGTCTCCCAAGAGTCCAACCTCTCCAACCTCTGAAAATGATTGAGAAATTACAATATATAGATCACTCTAACACCTTTCCCCACCTCTAGGGGTCGAATTCTCTCTTCAGGGATCAGTTTCAACCAATTCTAATCATGGAACTACAATCTAGGCAGCTAACAACTTGCCTCTAAAAGAGTGGAAACTGATCCATTACATGATTTTTTACCCTTTTGAGAGTGAATCTTCTAGAATAGATAAAAATAAGCCAAAGTTACATGTCAAACATGAATTTACATCATAAAAACCCAAAAATTCCATCCACAAGCAAAATTGGTCCATACTAGGCGAAAATCTGAGCTGGCAGTTGAAAATTCAGCAAAAATTTAAGTGGGTCGCTTTTGAGCCGAGTGGGTCGCGCTTTTTCCAGCCTGAATTTGAGGTACTTTCCGGCATCCAAATTGAGCTCATGATAGCTCGTTGGAAAGACCTGGATGTTGACTATCCAACCCAAGTGGAATTTCTGAATTTGGAGCTCATTTGACCCTCCAAAACCTCATTCTCCCAGAGGTACTTCCTGCTGGTGCAAAAGGTGGCAGCAAGGTGGTTTTCATGGTGTTTTTGAGCTCTTTGACCATCCAGATTTTGATGAAATGCTTAGTTGATTTTTGAGGATGCATAACTAACCATGAAAAATCCAAAAATGCAAAAATTTCCTCCAGCAAGTGTCCCAAAAAAAAGTGAGCGTATGAGGGTGAGACCCACTTAACTGAAAAACCTGTTTTTTGACCGAAAAATTTGAAAATGACAAAATTTTCTCCGAATTTGCCCAAATTCGGAGCGGAGGTCCTCCATCATGTGTCCTGCCCAGTCAATGAAGCCTCGGCCAAAATCCGAAGTGGATTAGGCCTTTTCCGCCGTCTTAGTGCTTTGCGCAACCTCCTCTTCATGATCTTCATTCTCGCTGTGCAGACATGCATGCGAGCCCAATAATGGCCTTTCATGTGACGAAGCATGTCTTTGTCTCGGATACCTCGCCAAAATTTCTCCTCCGATGAATGTTCACATGTGTGAGTACAGTATCTCTGTCAGTTGGTGTCATGTCACCAGGTCTCTTTCGATTCCACTGTCGGTCCTCACGGATTCGACGCAGCTCATAATATGTGAGCTCATCCTCTTCACAGCCAGCCGCTCTCCAAATAGTTAATCAACACCGAGCCTTCATGAATTGGATCTTTCACTACACTGCCCTTTGCTCCTGGATGATCTCCCTCAGTTTCGAGCTAGGAGAACTCGCATCAACATCAATAATCGTGAATTCCGTGTCCCGGCCTCCTGATGGGCCCTCATCATGCATGAGCTTCTTGCCCCTGTCCTGAATCTGTACCTGTGCCGAGGAAGAAGGCGATACCCCTTCCACATCATGTGGAGATAATACTCGCTCTGCTGATGGAGTCGGCAAGACCCCTTCCACCCCGGGTGGAGATAATACTCGTCGTGTAGTTGCAAATAAGGCCCTGTGGCCTCGCTGGTATGTCACATACAATGGAGCACTGATATGCTCAACCTCGCATGTCCAGTGGTGGGAAGGTTTCAGATTAGCTAAATCGTTCCTGAGGCGGTCGGGCACTCAAAAGTCTCTAGAAATTAAATCCTCCCAAGTGATGCCCTGCTCTGCCAACTGATGCTACACTATGATCTTGATCAAAGCGAAATGGTATATACTCCTGTACTTCTGCACTGGGCTCGTCTTCTTTTGCACAAACATCACCATCCTCTCTATGTTGCGATATATGAAATACAGAATATTCATCATACGTACCCTTGTGAAGTGCATCAACAAATGAATATGGTACGCAAAAAGACGAGCATACCTGCCCTCACAACTAAAATACTGAATGATGAGCTTCATCAGCGGTGCATACTCATCCCTCAAGAATCTGAATGGAAAAAATCTGCTCAAGTAACTCATATATCCAGTTTTTATGTATGGCTCATAGTGGAATTTCTCTAAATGCTGACGTTTGTTCCATTCCTCGCCTATGTTTGGTATGCCAGTGGCTTGAGCAATAGTCAAGGGTGACAAAATGAAATCAACCCTGGCAAGATTTACCCGGCCATCCCGTAAATGTAGAACAAACAGACGGGCCAATTCATGATGAAGCCGGGTTTGTGCAATCATCTCACAAAATCTGAAACATGACAAATACTGAAAACAATCCATTGCTAATGGACATGCCTGCAACCAAGCCAAAGAAGTAGGCTCCTCTCTGCGATGATTACCACTTCTGCTAACTCTATGAGACCCCCGTGGCACATTACCTTCAGTCATGGAATCACTGCCTGACCCTTGCTCATACTCTGACTCTGTCTCTGACATGGCTCTGAACAAGATATTGGCACTATGTATACTGATATAAATGCAGTGAAAACAAAGTTATGATGTGTGTTTTAACACCCAACAAATATCCCCCACCGTCAAAGCACCATAAGGAAACAAACAATGATAATATCTCTGTTTTAGGTGGATTGAAATAGAAGCACAGTCTCTGTTTTAATTGCAAGTGAAACTTGACCAAAGGAAGTAGGCAACCTTTAGAATATTGGGCAAACCTTGTCAAAGGGAGCAATGCATCATATGAATGTGTTTGTCAATGGGCAGTAAAAACAGAGTTATGAGAACGTTTTTATCATTGGGTAGTGAGATACAATATATCAATGATCATCATGGAACAAAAGTCATGACAGTGGTAAAAAGATAATGATGACCACAGTGGTATAATGGATGTGTAAACAGTGGGGTTTTGATAATATATGAAAAGGTGGATATATCAATGATATAAGGTGGTAAAATGCTCATAAAACCATCCATACATATTTTAAAACCCTGAAGAACAAATCAGCCATGTATGTAGGGTTTTACTCTTCCATTCAAATGATTGAAGACTTCAAGATACCATCAACACATGAAAAACTACTGAGCAATAATTTAGAACCTGTTTGAAGGCAGTTGGAGAAGATTTAAATCGAAACTGGGTGCTCAGCACGATTTTTCTGAACTCTGCTGTCAAGTGGGTCGCTTTTTCCCAAGTGGGTCGCTTTGCCCAAGTGGGTCGCACCCGTTATAATTTACACTGTGAAAATCGCCCAAGTGGGTCGCTTTGCCCAGGTGGGTCGCTTTTGCCCAAGTGGGTCGCACGACCTTCAACTCTGTCAACAATGCTCCAAAATGCGATTTCGGCCTCCAAACTTCAGATTTCGCCTTGTATGCTATGGATTTTTGGAAATGAAACTTGTTTGCCCTTTTATACATGATGTAAATATCTTTCACAATCAGATTTGATCTCAATCTATTTGATAACCCATATTACAATGTTTTTTGCATTTTCACATTTGGATTTTGAATTGATGATTTTGTTGTCTTCTTGCAGGGGTATGGCTCTTTAGCTGAGGAAAAGATCAGAGGTCTGCTTTGAAATTTCTTCTTGGTGAAATAAATACAATTTATTACAAAAATAATATTGAACAATTTCTAGTTCCAAAACAGAGTTTTGGACTAGAAATGTTTTTAAAATGCTAATGATAATAAAACATGAAATCAAAATTTGCGGAACCATCCTCATCCTGCAGGCTTTATGACTGGTATACAAATGACTCGAAAACCCTAAACACTAGGACCAAAAACACTTATTGACATTTTAATGACCATAAATGAAATGACAATGATTTTGAGTGATTTTTGAGGAAATTTTTTAAAATAGCACTGCAGGTGTAAGCATGAGGAAACATAAGACAACAGACCCCTTCGTCAGTCAATGGCATGCTCCTAGCGAAATGCAACGAAGTGGAACAAGCGAGACACCTAAGAATGAATATGCAAAAGACAAAATGATCACTGACGGAGGGCTGTAAGGACCGACTCTAACATTGGCTCCAATGGGGATGGTGGCTCCATGGAGATGCCAAGAACGACAGATCTTTGGGAGAGCAGACTAGTGCCTTCATCCATTGGGCGATGGAATCATTATTTCAACTGATAAAACAAACTTTGGACATTTTTATTGACTGCAGATTTGACTAAAGACTGACTGCAATTTGACCAAAACTGACATGACTTTAAAACTAAAAGACTGATAAAACTGACTTGACAATTTCAAACCAACCAACCTCTAAACTCCAGAATTATAGCCTTCGCTCCGGGCCCCAGACTGAAGATGAGAGATCAGTGCACACTTGCAACGAAACAAAAGTAAAATGATATATACAATGATAATGAGATCAGCAGAAAATACTCAGAAGTAATATCGCTTCAGCAACCGACCATTGATCGGTCCTCCAGAACAATCATCCCCATTCATTTCTTTGAGAAGAAATGCATTTTGACCCCGATACGCTGCAATCTTAAAAGGACCCTTCCACAGATTTTCAAATTTGCCGTGCTTTCCCTTATCTTCATTCCGAGCATCCCATTTCAAAACTACCTCATCCAACTGAAACTTATCTGCCTTCGCCTTTCTGTCGTAGATCTTCTTTATGCGCTCCTGCAACTTGAAAGTATTTTGAAATACCTCCTCTCGTGTCTGCTGTAAATGAATCATCTGATTAATCCTCCGCTGCATAGGATCTTCCTCACTCCCAGCCTCCTGAAGCAATTTGACCACCGGGACAGCAAGTGAAGTAGGAAAAACCATATCCGTTCCATACACCAACTCAAAAGGAGACATGCCAATAGACTTTTTCTGACTTACCCTATCAGCCCACAATGCATTCACTAACTTCTTGTGCCAGGCCTTTTTGTTGATTTCCAGCAATTTCTTAATGATATTCACCAAGGATTTATTTGAAGATTCCGCCAAGCCATTTCCTTGCGGATGGTAGGCGGTCGAATGCCCCAAGGTAATATTGTACTTAAAGCAAAAGTCAACCATCCTCTTAGACTTAAAGGCCGCTGCATTATCTGTGATTATTTTACTAGGACACCCAAAACGTGATAGAATATTGTTTTCAAGAAAAGAAATAATTACCGCATCCGTGGCCTGTCGAGTGGGAATCGCCTCAATCCACTTCGTGAAGTAGTCTGTAGCTGTCAAAATCCATCTATGCTGTCCGGAAGATGATGGGTGGATTTCCCCGATAAAATCCAATCCCCACTGCTGGAATGGTGCACTAACTTCAATTGGTTTTAGAGGCAAAGGCTGTAGTTTCTGCTTCCCTTCGAAAATTTGACACTCATGACAATTTTTAACAGCCTTAAACACATCAATAAACAAAGAAGGCCAATAATACCCTACCCTTAGAATCTTATTCGCTGTGGTCTTCCAAAACAAATGACCTCCACAGTCACCTTTGTGAAAATCCTCCAAAACTTTTTGAGCTTCCTCCTCTACCAAACAATTCAACAACATACCTCCAGGGTCTTTCCAATATAATGCAGAATTCAGAATAAAGAATTTAGCAGCTCTTAACTTCAATGTTCTACTCTTATTCCTAGGCATCCCGGGCGGTGTAGACAAATTCTGAAGCACGTATAAAATGTCAGCATACCAAGGGGAAGAAACAAAAATATCGGATACCTGAACTGACGTACTTTCCTCATCTTCATCAGACATGGCAGCAATCAAATTTATGTCTAGAGCATGCAGATTTGTTTCAGCCATGAGCTTGGCGAGTCCTTGTCCTTTGATCAACTTGGTTGGTTTAATCTCCACATCGTATTCTAACAACGCAGCGATCCACTTACCCCTTCTTCCCTCTGGATCTGCATGTACCAAAACATCTTTAACTGCTGCGTTAGGAACGTATGCTATAATGTGGGAATGCAATATGTACACACGGAAATCTTTCAAGGCCTTTACAAGCGCAAGTGCTTGTTTCTCAATGATATTGTACTTCAATGCTCCATCTCTCATGATCCGACTGAAGAAAGCAATGGGCTTCTCAACTCCATCCCTTTTTTACATCAAAACAGCTGCCAATGTGTGCTCAGAAGCAAAAGAAAATAAAATGAAGTCCTGTGTGTAATCCGGGCTGATTAAAATAGGGGCTGAGGAAAGAGCTATCTTTACCAAATTGAATGACTTTACCGCCTCTTCTGTCCACCTTACCTGACTGTCCTTTTTCAGCATGTTCGTGATTTCTCTAAGGTGTTCTGCAAGATTTGGAATGAAACGACGCAGAAAATTCATTTTACCATTAAATGATTGTATTTCTTTCTTGTTCCGGGGCTGTTCAATCTGCTGTATGGCTTCAACACATGCAGGATCAACTCGAATGCCATCTTTCGATATGATGTGGCCAAGGAGCTTACCTTCATCCATGGCGAAAAGGCTCTTTTTCGGATTCAGCGAAATGCCATATTTTCTGCACTTCTGGAAAACAATTTTCAAATGATATAAATGTTCTTCATCAGAGTTGGAAAACACAGTTAAATCATCAAGGTAAACAACCAAAAACACATCTTTCTCGTTGGCAAAAGCCATGTCCATTGCACGCTGAAAGGTAGCGCCTGCATTCTTTAAACCAAACGGCATCTTTGCATAATGAAATGTTCCCCAAGGAGTGGTGAACGCAGCCTTGTCACGATCATCTTCCTGCACTAAAATCTGATTATAACCTGAGTATCCATCGAGTAGTGACCTCCTTGATGCTCCAACTACTCGCTGCAATATATGGTCCATTTTTGGCAGCGGATAATTGTCTTTTAATGATACCTTATTCAAATTTCTGAAGTCAATACATAAACGGATCTCACCTGTCTTCTTTCTCACGGGCACCAAATTTGATATCCAATCTAAAAATCGAATAGGCACAATGATTCCTGACTTATACAACCTATTTACCTCTTTTTCGATCGCTGGTAGCAGCTTTGGATTGATTCTCCTCAACTTTTGACGAAAAGGCTTCTGATTTGGTTTGATGGGGATAGTATGCTGAATGATGTTGGTATCATATGTTTTTAGATCTGAATAATCCCACGCAAACACATCAGAAAATGAAGACAACAATTTCACATATTCTGCCTTTACCTTTGGTGACAATGACTTTGACAATTTTACCATCTTGGGATTCTCAGCCGTCCCAATATTTACCTCTTCGACACCCTTTTCTGTTGGTCTCAATGTCGGTTTGCGGGCTACATCATCCTGATCAAACAACTCTTCCAAAGGAATCAATCCCTTAGGAATGATGTTATCCTTAAGTTGCAGCACTTCCATTTGATTTATTTGTATGTCATCACTGCCATCATCAAATTCTATATCTATGGAGGTATCTTTAAACTTACCCTTATTCTGCAGAAATTCACTAATCTCCTCATCATCCTCAAAGACTTGCCAACATCGCTGATTGTCTGGAACGGTGGGACGGTGTTTCACATGTATCTCGAACTTGTTGCTGGAATTCATGGGAATTTTAAGATTACTTGCTGCCTTAGCAAGTCCATCAGCAACACCATTTTGAATGCGGGGCACACATGTCAAAGTATGATCAAAAAATAACTTCAGAATGTCTAAAACTGCATTTCGGTAAGCCCTCATGTGAGGATGCTTAGCCTGAAACTCACCTTTAACTTGCTTTATCACTAATTCTGAATCACCATATACTGCAATCCTTTTCGCTTTCAGCTTCTTAAGAATCTTAAGGCCAGCAATAAGAGCCTCGTATTCCGCTTCATTATTAGAACAGTCAAATGCAAGCTTGTAGGAACACACTCTCACATTGCTCGAAACTCTATCAGGAGCGGAAAATGGACTACGAATCCACACACCAATCCCAGCACCATCGCTACCCACTGCGCCATCAAAATCCATGGTCCAAAGACCATCTTCATCGTCCTCTAAATGCTGAAATTGTGCCGGCTCTGCTTTTTCTGTTTGCTTCCCATTGTCTTTAGCTGATTGCTCCACAATAACTTGTTTTTCTCTTATTTCTTTTTGCAAAACTTCTCTAAAATTCTCAGTGATTTCTGGTATATCTTCTGCCTGAACTAATTGACTTTCTATATCATTAAAACTATCAGCAAGCAACACAAATGACTCTAAGTCGGTATGTACATAATTCACAGGATGATTGATTGGCTTCTCTTTGCTAGTTATCATGTATTTCATCTTCTGCTCTCGATATAACTTTCTCATTTGACCGAAGACCGGAATTGTAGCATAAGAGAAATCTAACTGAAGTGTACCTTTCAACTTTGCCCCCCAAGATCTTGCAAGGAGCATCCCGAACCGTGGAGGAATGTCGGCAACCACCACATCCATCAAAACATTCTTTGCTGGGATTTGATCTAAGCTTACCACCAAATATTTGATGAGTCCTATACACTTTACCCGGCTGGAATCAAATGAATACAAATCATGATACTCTCTTGTAATGTCTAATCCCAACTTTTCCATGATCGCCTTTGGCATCAAATTGTGCGAAGCACCCGAATCGAGCATAGCATTGTGCAATATGTATTCGTGCAACCTCAAACTGATGTAAAAAGGAGGAACATTAATGTCAGGGGACTCACCATTTAATGCAGGCCCAAAAATCAATTCTGGCTGATCATCCTCAACATTTACTGTGTCAATCATTGGATCAAAGTTCAGAATTTTGGAGACTTGACTACGGTAGCTGCTGTTCTTCATGATTTCTGTCAAAGGAATAGATATTTTCAGTTTGGAAATTTCATTTTCCAAACTAAATGTTGAAACTTTCTCAACCTCTTTGACTGGAACTTCCTTCTTTTCAGCATTGTCTTTCACTATGTTTGACTGATTTACCTTCTCAGCTGATGATACTTTACTAGCTGTAGGGTCAATTGTTTCTTTTCCTCTTTTCTGTGGTATCGGTGAATCTGTCTTCGGTGCTGAAGCTTCTTTTCTTTTCTGAATGGGATTTATGGGCACATCTCGATTTCTCAATGAATATTGTTTCTGCTGGGCAGTCAATGCATTCATATATCCTCTTTGGTATTCATCTGACTCTTCCTCTAAATCTGCATCATTTGTTAGGATGAAATCCTCATCTTTCTGAACAACTAAACTTTCTCCGTATTCTTCATCCTCAGTGATATAGATAGGCAAATCATCGGGAGTGAAGAAATGATTTTGCTCACCTGAAACATCATCATCATCGTCGGAATCATGACTCACAAAATTCTGCAAAAGAGGTGTCTTAATCTGCTGTTGGGCTGCTGGCTCTTGAGCTCTTGTTTCACGTTGCTTAATTCTGAATTGTGGCTGCTACTGGCCACGGTAGTTGGGATTACGAATCTGCATGTCTGATTTGTCAAGTGTCACCTTTTTGAGCAATTTTTCTACTTCACGAAGCAAGTGCTGTTCAGATGTAGAAGTGGAAGGCTCTTCCTTTATAGTCACTCTTTTCTCTGCTTTCAACCGTGCTCTTTTATCATTCAGATTTGCCTCAACACTAACAACGACCTTCTGCATATCTTCTAAAGTAGGTGGATCTCTATCACGAAGGGAATAAGCCATCTCCGGATCAAAGCCATCCAAGAATTTAAGGAGAGCAGACTTTTTGGATGGTCTCAAGTCATCTGGAATAGCATTATACACTGTATTGAATCTAATGATATAATCCTGAACAGACTCACCAGGATTACGTTTGAGGTTTGTATATTCTGAAGTAATCTGCAACGGATCCTTTTTCATCTCCCATCGATCTAAAAACTGCCTCTGGAGTTCTGCCAATGTAGTGATGCTTCTTTGCGGCAAGGCTCTAAACCATTTTCTTACCTCTCCTCCAAACGTTTGCACAAAAAGCCTCATACTCACATTCTCTTCATCAATCTCAAAACGATCAAAAAAATCTGCCATATTGTCTACATGCTGTTGTGCAGGAATACTCTGTGGAGTGCCATCAAATATTGGGATCTTGCTCTGATAGTCTGCAGGCATATCATTCAACTGCTGTGGTAACACAAGAGGTGCAAAACGAGTAGCCATAGCTCTTGGTGGATTGATGACAATCTGCTGTTGAGGAGACACAGGAGGACTAGGAGCAGTAGGTCTGCGAGATGTATTCGGTGGAGACGGAGGAGAAATTACTATGGATTGCTGATCAGAAAGCTCAGGCTGAACCAGAATGGTAGGGATAAAGGGAGGCTCAGTAGGGATCCCTGAACTAGATGCAATTTCAGATGGTCCAAGAATTTGTGAAGCAGATTCAGTGAATTCAGGAGTGTTAGTATCCACAATGGAATTTTGCAACTGTCTATCCAGGTAATGTGAAACAAATCTATATTGCAAATCTTCAGTAAACAATGGATCTGGAACTAATCTTGACAATTCAGTTTCAGAAAAATTTACAAACAAGGATGTTTCAAACCGTGCATCAAAAGGGATTTCATCAACATATATGATTTTCACAGGACAGGATGCAGATCGGGTAAGCAATCTGGAACTCCCAAAACTCACTTGACTTTCTCTTTCAGAACTTTCTTGACTTCCTTGTTTTCTAAGGGTCCTCGGAATCAAATTTGGATTTTCAAATATTGTTGGTGGATCGGGGTCAGGATTCGCCCTAGTATTCCTTCTTGAAGCCAGTGTATTGATCTTCTCGGGATAAATTTCAAGGAACACAGTCAATTATTTTCAGCCTTTCGACTTCTAGACTCAATCATCCAAAGGGTCTAGAACGAATAAGTATACTGGGGTGATTTACAAATCGAGTGCTGCACTCACAAGCTTACCGGAGATCGACTGAAGCAGCGTTTATCTACTACCGCTTATGCATAGCAAAAGCGTTTCGAAAGATACCTGGCGTGACTTCAGACTCCGTCTAAGACTCATGGAACAAACACATCAACACGCAAACCATTGAGATCTCCCCAGTATGGTCGCCACTATGTTAGCGCTCAAATCTACCTCAGGCTAAAATGAGGTAAAACTCAAGGCCACATCAAACCACGCTCAACCTCGTAGCTAGCCCTACGAGGACAGGAGAGGGCTCTCTCCGTCAATCTCGAGAAAATGAGCAATAGGATGCGAGATGATTTACAATAGGAACTGATTTTAGGCTAGTAAAGAGATAGGTATGTTTGAGTTTTTGGTTTTTGGTTTTTCGCTGGAGAAATGGGAAAAAAAATTTTGGGTCCGTGGATAAGGTCAGACCTTTGCAGATTTCGAGTTGGGGCGAGGTAGGTGAATGTCTTGATGCTTTTGATTGGAATATATGGATATATTAGACCGACGAGGAGCTGGAGAGGGAAAAGAAGAACTTGGATCCTCTCCAAATAGTTGAAAACATATAGAACTAACTGAATTCAAAGGCCGAGCACTGTAAACAACGGATTCAACCTTATTCACTCATTTAATTTAGTTCAGAAGCATATGAAAGGATGGCATACATTTAAACATGAAGAAACTTACAGTAAACAAAGAGGAAACACCATCAAGAACAGAACACCACAAGGATCCCAACAAGTGCCGCAAAACCCCTGATCTTCCCTTAGCCAAAATATGAAAAGTATGTACAATAGTATCAAAAGTATCCCAAGAGTCCAACCTGTAGAATGCCTCAGAAATTACAATATATAGATCACTCTAACCCCTTTCCCCACCTCTAGGGGTCGAATTCCCTCTTCAGGGATCAGTTTCAACTAATTCTAATCATGGAACTACAATCTAGGCAGCTAACAACTTGCCTCTAAAAGAGTGGAAACTGATCCATTACATGATTTTTTACCCTTTTGAGAGTGAATCTTCTAGAATAGATAAAAATAAGCCAAAGTTACATGTCAAACATGAATTTACATCATAAAAACCCAAAAATTCCATTCATAAGCAAAACTGGTCCATACTAGGCGAAAATCTGAGCTGGCAGCTGAAAATTCAGGAAAAATTTAAGTGGGTCGCTCTTGAGCCGAGTGGGTCGCGCGTTTTCCAGCCTGAATTTGAGGTACTTTCCGGCATCCAAATTGAGCTCATGATAGCTCGTTGGAAAGCCCTGGATGTTGACTATCCAACCCAAGTGGAATTTCTGAATTTGGAGCTCATTTGACCCTCCAAAACTTCCTTCTCCCAGAAGTACTTCCTGCTGGTGCAAAAGGTGGCAGCAAGGTGGTTTTCATGGTGTTTTTGAGCTCTTTGACCATCCAGATTTTGATGAAATGATTAGTTGATTTCTGAGGATGCATAACTAACCATGAAAAATCCAAAAATGCAAAAATTTCCTCCAGCAAGTGTCCCAAAAAAAAGTGAGCGTATGAGGGTGAGACCCACTTAACTGAAAAACCTGTTTTTTGACCCAAAAATTTGAAAATGACAAAATTTTCTCCGAATTTGCCCAAATTTGGAGCGGAGGTCCTCCATCATGTATCCTACCCAGTCAACGAAGCCTCGGCCAAAATCCGAAGTGGATTAGGCCTTTTCCGCCGTCTTAGTGCTTCGCGCAACCTCCTCTTCAGAATCTTCATTCTCGCTTTGCAGACATGCATGCGAGCCCAATAATGGCCTTTCATGTGACGAAGCATGTATTTGTCTCAATTTTCCTTCACCAACAATTTCTCCAGATGAATGTTCACATGTGTGAGTACAGTATCTCTGTCAGTTGGTGTCATGTCACCGGGTCTCTTTCGATTCCACTGTCTGTCCTCACGGATTCGGCGCAACTCATAAAATGTGAGCTCATCCTCAAGCTGTTTGTTGCACTACTCCAAATAGTTAATCACCCACTGAGCCTTCTGCAATTGATCTTTCAGCTTGTCATTCTCGGCCCTTTGCTCCTGGATGACTTCCCTCAGTTTCGAGCTAGGAGAGTTTCAGATCAACATCAATGATCAGAATTCGTGGTCCCGCCTCCCCGATGGGCCCTCATCATGCATGGGCCTTTCGCCTCGTCCCGCACTGCACTGCTAGCCAAGAAGAAGGCGAGACCCCTTCCACATCATGTGGAGATAATACTCGCTCTGCTGATGAAGAAGGCAAGACCCCTTCCACCTCACGTGGAGATAATACTCGCCGTGTTGCTGCAAATAAGGCCCTGTGGCCTCGCTGATATGTCTGAACCAAAGGAGCGCTGATATGCTCAACCTCAGGCATGTCTGGCTGGTGTGAAGGCTCTCCCGCATCATGAACTGTCTCGGGAGGCAGCTGTGGCACTCTGAAAAAGTCTCTAGAAATGAAATCCTCCCAAGTGATGCCCTGCTCTGCCAACTGATGCAACACTATGATCTTGATCAAAGCGTAATGGTATATACTCTTGTACTGCTGCACTGGGCTTGTCTTCTTTTGCACAAACATCACCATCCTCTCTATGTTGCGATATATGAAGTACGGAATATTCATCATACGTACCCTTGTGAAGTGCATCAACAAACGAATATGGTACGCAAAAAGATGAGCATACCTGCCCTCACAACTAAAATACTGAATGATGAGCTTCATCAGCGGTGCATACTCATCCCTCAAGAATCTGAATGGAAAAACTCTGCTCAAGTAACTCATATATCCAGTTTTAATGTATGGCTCATAGTGGAATTTCTCTAAATGTTGACGTTTGTTCCATTCCTCGCCCATGTTTGGTATGCCAGTGGCTTGAGCAATAGTCAAGGGTGAAAAAATGAAATCAACCCCGGCAAGATTTACCCGGCCATCCCGTAAATGTAGAACAAATAGACGGGCCAATTCACGATGAAGCCGGTTTTGTGCAATCATCTCACAAAATCTGAAACATGACAAATACCGAAAACAATCCATTGCTAATGGACATGCCTGTAACCGAGCCAAAGAAGTAGGCTCCTCTCTGCGATGATTACCACTTCTGCTAACTCTATGAGACCCCCGTGGCACATTACCTTCAGTCATAGAATCACTGCCTGACCCTTGCTCATACTCTGACTCTGTCTCTGACATGGCTCTGAACAAGATATTGGCACTATGTATACTGATATAAACGCAGTGAAAACAAAGTTATGATGTGTGTTTTAACACCCAACAAATATCCCCCACCGTCAAAGCACCATAAGGAAACAAACAATGATAATATCTCTGTTTTAGGTGGATTGAAATAGAAGCACAGTCTCTGTTTTAATTGCAAGTGAAACTTGACCAAAGGAAGTAGGCAGCCTTTAGAATATTGGGCAAACCTTGTCAAAGGGAACAATGCATCATATGAATGTGTTTGTCAATGGGCAGTGAAAACAGAGTTATAAGAACGTGTTATCAATGGGCAATGAGATACAATATATCAATGATCATCATGGAACAAAAGTCATGACAGTGGTAAAATGATAATGATGACCACAGTGGTATAATGGATGTGTAAACAGTGGGGTTTTGATAATATATGCAAAGGTGGATATATCAATGATATAAGGTGGTAAAATGCTCATAAAACCATCCATACATATTTTAAAACCCTGAAGAACAAATCATCCATGTATGTAGGGTTTTACTCTTCCATTCAAATGATTGAAGACTTCAAGATACCATCAACACATGAAAAACTACTGAGCAATAATTTAGAACCTGTTTGTAGGCAGTTGGAGAAGATTTAAATCGAAACTGGGCGCTCAGCACAATTTTTCTGAACTCTGCTGTCAAGTGGGTCACTTTTTCCCAAGTGGGTCGCTTTGCCCAAGTGGGTCGCACCCGTTATAATTTACACTGTGAAAATCGCCCAAGAGGGTCGCTTTGCCCAGGTGGGTCGCTTTTGCCCAAGTGGGTCGCACTACCTTCAACTCTGTCAACAATGCTCCCAAAGCTCGATTTCGGCCTCCAAACTCCAGATTTCGACTTGTATGCTATGGATCGTTGGAAATGAAACTTGTTTGCCCTTTATACATGATGTAAATATCTTTCACAATCAGATTTGATCCAAATCTATTTGACAACCCATATTACAATGTTTTTTGCATTTTCACATTTGGCTTTTTAATACAATCTCTCTTTGGCTTTTCTGAGTTTTAAATTGATGATTTTGTTGTCTTCTTGCAGGGGTATGGCTCTTTAGCTGAGGAAAAGATCAGAGGTCTGCGTTGAAACTGCTTCTTGGTGAAATAAATACAATTTATTACAAAAATAATATTGAACAATTTCTAGTTCCAAAACAGAGTTTTGGACTAGAAATGTTTTTAAATGCTGATGATAAAAAATATGAAATCAAAATTTGCGGAACCATCCTCATCCTGCAGGCTTTTATGACATGTATGCAAATGACTCGAAAACCCTAGACACTAGGACCAAAGACACTTATTGACATTTTAATGACCATAAATGAAATGACAATGATTTTGAGTGATTTTTGAGGAAATCTTTTAAAATAGCACTGCAGGTGTAAACATGAGGAAACATAAGACAACAGACCCCTTCGTCAGTCAATGGCATGCTCCTAGCGAAATGCAACGAAGTGGAACAAGCGAGACACCTAAGAATGAATATGCAAAAGATGAAATGATCACTGACGGAGGGCTGTAAGGACCGACTCTAACAGTCCCTTATTAGAAAATGAAGAAGAAATGGAAGAAAATCATGAAACCCAAAGAACATGAGAACAACAAGGAGCACAAGAGAGAGAGGAAGGGAAAGAGGATTTCATCCAACAAACGGATAGCCCTCTCACCATTGTTGATCCCACACTAACTGAAACTCGAATAGTAACACATACATGTGCAAATAAAAGATCGCATGTGTCTGAAAGCTTAGACTCAGAAAAAGAAAATACCACAAGGAATAATGAGTTGGCCTTGGTTTCTTCTTCCTCGCATTCAGGGACTTGGCATATTGTCCAAAAGAAAAAAGGCAAGCGCAAAAAACCCAGCCCCACTAGCACTCTGTAATTTTTTATTTTTTAATCTTCTAGTAGCCTCGCTATGATGTGTGCTTGAGCACATGGGCCCTCTAGGCATTATGAATGCTTAATTGCATCTACAAAATGTAACTTTTCATTTTCATTAATAGAAAGTTGTTGATTTTTTCTTTGGAAAGAAAACAAGATTCATAATATTATTCCTCTTTAGAATTTGGGAGCCCATGAGCAAACCATAAGCTTCTACTTTATTATTTGATTCAATGCAAAGGCCCCGTTCAAACGCTGTCATAATTCTCTAATTTTGATCAACTATAAAACCTCTCGCTCCAGCTCTTATCAGATTTTATTTTGAGGCACCATCGAAAAACAAGAAAGGTCTCTTTAAAGTGCTTATCTGAAGTTGGATTCCTTTTCTTTTAATCAGATTTTCCAATCGTTATGTTTAATAGGAGGATTTCTGTGGGGAACTCGAAATTGATGTGTTTGGTATGATGCTAGGCTGATCCAAGTTTTTTCTTCTTGTTGTATAATACTCATGTCCATATTTTTCATTCCTTTTGAAAACAAGCACTCAGCTGCTAAGCCCCAAGTTTTGGCCATAATTTTCCTTACCTTAGGTTTGATATTTTGGAATATTTGGTTGTT
>JAXQQM020065021.1:0-62600 GCA_034641835.2 Pinus albicaulis
ACAGAAATATATTCATTTGTGACATAATCAGATAATGTCTTAAGCACTGATTCCTTATCACAGCTAAGGAATTGTCTCTTAAGGTACAACAGGCCTAATGCCAAAGATGATGGGATATGCTCATAAAACTCCTTTTCTAACCTCCCACTGGATAGAACCTCTCTCCAGTGAAAAAATAGCTCCGGATGGTGTGTGGAAACCTCCTTGACAACACCCAGCAACACTGCACAATCTCTGCTGTAGAAACTGCACTGATGTAGATGGCTAAAGCTCATGGCCTGAATGCCTGAATATGGGGAATGGAGTGCAATCCTTCATGAGCTACTCATGAAGGAGAGGAATTCCTAAACAGGATTGCCTCGTACCTGAAGGCACTGCAGCTTTGCTGAACAACAAGAGGCAGCAACAAGTCTTCAAGACTCAAATGTAAAATGATCAAAAGATGTGCACAATGGCTGCCTTGCTCCTCTTTTAAAAAATGAGCCTTCCCTCCATGACCCCTACTTCGAATTAGGGTTTCCTCTCTCTAGAAACTTCCCTCCTACGTTGTCCCACATAGTGCTTTCCAACTCATGCCAACGTATTTTGACTTGGTCAACCTTGGCCAAGCCTTCATGCAAAAACCCCTTTTCACACATGAGGGTGTGAAATCCATCTCCAACATGATCCTCTTTCATACTTAGAGTATTTTTACTCTCTAATCAAGAAAAGAATGGGTCGCTTACCCATTTTATTCATCTCTTATCAAAAATTAATGTTCCATAAAAATTTGGAACATTACAAAACATCACCATTACAGTAAACACAAAACAACAAATGATGAAGGACTTCACCCATCATGGGCTACATCTCCTGGTCCAACTTCCAATGGTTGGGTCTGTTTGATTATTCTAAAAAATGGTGTTTACATCAAATTATAGTGCTCAAATGGCTTCAAAAATGGCCCCAATGGCTCCAGAATAGTAAAAAAACCCTTGTATAGCCTCTTTCTTCTCCCAAAAAGGCCAAAAAAATGAATGAGTTATGCCCTCTCCAAGTTTCTGAACTATCTATTCTACAAATTACAACTTATGCAAATTATCCTATGAATTAGGAATTTTTCGGCCACGTGGGGTGACAATTTTTCCCCGCGCATGTGAGATTACCGCCACGTTGGGTGCAAAATGTCGCCTACTTAATCGTGTTGGTTGCCCACCATTAGGCTAAATAGAAGCCAAGTGGCCTCTCCTTTGTCGTTGATTTCAGGCACATCGTACGTGTTCCCATGATTTTAAACCCAGGTTCTAACTGTGTTTTGGCTGTTGGAATTGTGGTTGGGTGGCGGGTTCGCCTGAAAAATACATAAAACTTTGAGACCGCGCGACATGTGAACACTTCGAAACTGCCACGACATTGTCAAATATTCAACACTTCAAACTTTAACCGTAGCTCTAAACACTTGGAAAACCGCATGTGAACATCGTCGACCTAACGTTTAAAACCACCATTTAACAAAACTATTAACATCACATCTCACCATTGTCATGTGAACGCTAGAGCTAAGTATCACCATGACAAAAAAATTTGACTGCCAACCGCTATATAAAACCTGTTATGTGGCTCATTGTAATGTTTGGTGGTGTGTGTATTTGTCAGGTTATATTTTCAAATCAAACTTTGGACAAGTGGGTTTTAATACATGTTTTGGACCGTTGAGATATTATTTGGGATGGACTTTGGTTTAAACTATGTATTAAGCTTATGATATAGTATTGACCTCTGCCATACTTTATATTCCCTAAAATTTGGTTTAATAGTTATATAATGTCTCAGGGTTGGGGTTAGCCCCTAACCCAGGTCTATGGACCAGGGTGGTGGGTTAACCCCAGTCCCCACCCCCACGTGCAGAACAACGAAACCTTAAATATAACTTGGAGACTATAGTTATTAAGAACCAAAGTAGAGGATACGGTTGGAGGCATGGTTAGCATAGTGGAGGTCTCATGTTCGATTCCCCAAGGGTCCGCTCTAGCCCTTAACCAAAATTTTAGTGGCCACCAGGAGGCCATGTGGTAGCCTCCAGTTGGCCCATGTGGTCCCCCCTGGTTGGTCAACCTCACCAACCTGTTAACCAATAAAATATCAACCATTTCGCAACCAATAAGAAACTGACAAGTGTTGAACATATATTGGCCACCTAAACACAGTCACCATGCCATTTTAGTGTCCAATCAATAGTACGGACTGCTAACTGTGCAACCCTATACACCTCAAAACAATTTTTTTTTTCCTAAAAAACATAGAACTCGATATCGAGAGCATTCGATGCCGAATTTGAGCAAAACGAGTTGTGTCAGATTCAGAACGATGAGATCTACACAAGCGCATGGGTTTCGAGCCATTATAACAACTTTAAATTTTGAGCATAAAAATGATCTAGCAGATCATTCCTCCCCACTAAAAGCTTTTCGACCTCCAAAATATATTTATCCATCAAAAAATAGATCAGAGTACAACTTCCTCACCCTTCTAGTCTCGATCCACTGAAATTTACTTGAATGCGACATTTTGAGGTTTTCATCAAAATGCAACATTTTCTATGATTTTGGAGACCTTATATTGTTTTCACAGATACCATCTTTCTGAAATTTCGCATAATATGTAGAAAAAAAAACCACCCTTGAAGGAATAAACACATTCCCTCCTTAGTCGTCAATCAAAGGAAACTTAAACAACCTCAAATTCTTATCACCTTGAACATTGTCGACATGATGATGCATAGCATGTCTAGCCTTGTGCTTGGTTCGACTCTTGACCAAATGTGATCACCATCGCCATGCACCATCCATTTTCAAAGACAAGACATTGTGAAACCCACAAGAATAAATTTTGGAACCAATGCCCTCTTTGTCAAATTTGTTTTTCAATTTCTCTTTGACCTCTACATTTAAGACTGCCATCTTCTTCACATCATTATCCAACAACGATGTATGCTTTACAAATTTACTTCATGTTGTTTACCTCTTCTAGGAGGCAACATGTTAGACTTATAAAACATATTATCACACCCATTAGAAACATCTATGAAATCATGTTTTACATTTTATTCATTTCCTTGAATAGCCTCATTCACAACATCTTTATGCTTGAACATTAAGAAAGAAAAATTTTGACTAGCATTAACAATACTCTTCATATGTCCAACATTCATAAGAGACAAACTCATCTTCTTACTATGCTCTCTAACAATGTATTCAATCCCATTCTTAAACAAGTGATAATTATTATCATGGTGATGAAATATTTCTCTCCAGGTATCATAAATATATTGGTTACCCAAAACTATACCACAAATATCAAGAAAAATTACATCAAGTTCAACTTCATCAAGAAAGTTTGCAGTGATCGCAAATTTAAGGATGCACCTCTTTGTAACCTGCAATTTTTCATTCTCACATACCCAACCAAAAGGATAGGGTCTAGGATGTGGAATGGTCTCTAAATTTAAATTCTTGACATTGTCATCTCAAATAAGATTTTCTTGTGAACCACCACCAAACAATGTGGCTATCTTGGTATGCTTTGAAACAACTCTAATATGGAAAATCTCAATTCTTGTTTCTTCATATTGAGTATCATTAAGACAACTTGAATAACTAGTACTTGCAATTACCTTACCTTTCAAACCCATCACTGTGATATTTGTTTCATCTCCAGAATCATAACCTAAATCATGTTGTATTGTTGCAATTGTCTTCTCCTTCTCCTCTTTTTTCAACTTCTTGGGTTTCATTTATGTATGAAGTTTCCAACAATGATATTCATCATGTCCATCTTTGGAACATGTTTGCATGTTAGTTTTTATTTCTCCAACTTGATGGATGCATTCTTCTTTCCTTTTCCCTTGAACTTTCCCTTTCCTTTCTCTCTAGACTCAAAGGCATTCTCACTTGTTTCATCTTAAACACGTTTCCCTCTTGTCTCTAGATGTGTGGCATGTACACAAACTTGATCTAAACTTGTAGGGTTAAACACGAGAATTTTATTTCTTAGGTAACTATGCAAACCTACAATGTATTTCAACAAAGTTTCTTGAGATGTTAAATCTACACCCAATATTAGTGCTCTTCTACTAAACTCTTGATTATAGCTTTTCACACTTTTTCCCTTTACTTGCCTAAATTTTTGCCAATCCATTATAACTTTTTGTATGTATGCTAATGGATAGAATTTTCTTCTCAATGCAGCAACAAAACAATTCCAAGAGGTTAATACCTTAGCATGTTTCTTCATGTCCTCTTGAGTTTTGGCTTCCCACCAAATAAGTGCAACACTTTCCAACCTTAATGAATCAAGTTGAATCTTGGTGTCATCATCCTTAATCCTTTGTGTCCTATAATACACTTCAAGATGACACACCCAATTATATAATTACTCAAAATCTAACTCTACATAATACATAGGAAAATCAAACTTTATGTCAAGTTTCAAAAATGGAGTTTTATCATGACCTTTTTGAGAATGTGGAGGTGATTGTGAAGGGATTTTTGTGGAAGATGATGATGGTGAATATGGTGGTGAGGATGGAGGTGAAGAGAATGGTGGTGTCAAAGGTTTTTTGTCACTATTCCCACCATTACCTTTTGGATTTGTGTCCCCATATCCTCCATCTCCTTTTGAAGATTTATCTCCCTTTGGAGGATTGGAGCTCTCACCTTGCAACCTTGTGTTTCTCTCCTCATAGAGAACTTTCACCATTTGTGTTATGTCAAAGAATTCTTTCATGGAATAAGTTCATCCTCTAACATATTGTCAGGCTCTCCTTCATGTAACATACTTTTTGAAGCTTTAGGTAGAACTTGAGGTGAAATTTGTGGTGGAGATTATGGAAATTTTTCTCTCCTTGTCCTTGACCTAACTTGAGGACTTTCAACCACAATTTTTCCTTCTTCTCTCTTGAGATTCAACCTTGTAGAAATTAGAAACGCTTGCAAAAAAATTAAACGCTCATAGCAAAAAATAACTCTCGCTCCCATACGAAACTGATCTGTATATGATAGCATGATGATTATTTCAAGTTTTGAAAGTGAATGATTAGGGTTTTTTAACCTCTTATGTCAATTTAATAAAAAAATAAACATGCATTAAAATTTCAGTTTTTGTAGAAAATAGAAGACAACATCCCCATAATAGTAAACAAAAAACAACAAGTGATTAAGGAGTTCACCCCTCCTGGGCTACATCTCCTGGACCAACTTCCAATGGTTGAGCCTCTTTCATTATGCTCAAACAATGGTGTTTAAATAAAATTAAAGTGCTCCAATTTCTTCAACAATGTCACCAATGGATCTAGAATAGTCAAAAACCCTCATCTAGCCTCTTTCTCCTCCCAAAAAATGCAAAAAAATGAATGAGCTATGCCCTCTCCAAGTTTCTGCACTATTTGACCTACAAATCACACCTTCTACAAATTATCCTACAAATTCAGACTTTTTTGGTCACATGCGGCAACAATGTTTCCCCACACTAACGAGATTCCCGCCATGCCAGGTGAAAAATGTCGCCCACTTAATCACATTGGATACCCACTATCTGGCTAAAAATTCACCGAGTGGTGTCTCCTTTGTCATCAATTTCAGGCACATTATACGTGTCCCCATCGATTTTAAACCTAGGTTCTAACTGTGGGTTGGTCAGTGGAATTATGGTTGGGTGGTGGGTTAGCCTAAACATGCCATAAAAATTTGAAAACCCATGGCACGTGAACACTTCGAAACCCTGCTTCAAACTTTAACCATATCACTAAATTCTTGGAAACCCACATGTGAACATCGTCGATCTAACATTTAAAACCTCCATTTAACCAAACATTTAACATCACATCTAACCATTTTCATGTGAACTCTGGAGCTAATCATCACCATGAAAACAAATGTTGACTGCTGACCATTGTATAAACCTTGGTCTTTGGTTTATTAGAATGTTTTGTGGTGTATATATCCGTCGAGTCATATTGCGACATCAAACTTTGGACAAGCGGGTTTTAATACATGTTTTGGACCATTGAGATATGATTTGTGATGGACTTTGGTTTAAATTATTTATTAAGGTTTCGATATGTTATTTACTTCCACCATAATTTATGTTGGGTGATTTAATTTTGAGTTAAATCCATGTCATTTAATTGTGAACCCGGGGTTTCGTAAACTGACGAGGTATACTTGTACTATATGTACTAGGTGGTTAGATTTCAGATTATATTAATGTAATGGAATTAAAACTAATTAAAAAACATAATAAATTAATCCAATCCAAACCAAATCAAACCAAACATAAAGAAATTGAAATCACACTTGCATAAAGGAGATCACTCTTGCAGAATTGAAATCACACCTGCTGGAAAGTAAAACACACTTTCTAAAAGGAAAAGGAACACTTGCATAAAAGAAATGAAAAAACAAAACTATACTATGTTAACAATATGTACAAATATGTCAAAACTGTAGCTGATGGGGGCCCTCCATTCCTAAGAAAGCACTGAATAAAATATCACATATTGGAGATCAAAATAGAAGTATGTGTTTCATAAAGATTAAGTTACAAGATATTACAAGAATTCTCTCTCCTCACTTTACAAATCACATCTTAGATGGAACTTGAAACCTCCAACTAGCAACTAACAATTAGCTACCTCTAACCTCTAACCACGATCTCACAACTTACAATTAACCACTTACAATTGACAACCTACATTTTAGAACCTAAATTTTTTACAACCATTTGTATGAAGGGTGCACTCCTATTTATTCAAAAATTGAGGATAACTATACAATAAATATAGATCCTTATATCTCTCCTAAATCCACATTTATCTCTTATGGTTACAACTAATCTCCTAAAAAATTTAAGATACATATCCTCTCAAAATTCTCTTATCCACGATTCTTCTCCTTTGAATGTGCATAGTTAATGATCCACGTCCTCTAGAAATATTCCACAAATATTTATGATTTTGAATTCTAAATTCGAATTTGTGGTTGGATTGCCAAATAGGACCCTTCTAGAATCTCCAAGTAGGCCTACAATATCAAGAAATTGATAACACTTTTAGATATATATGAAAAAATGTTAATTTCATAATATTTAATCACAAATTGACTTAAAATACTTAAAATTAATTACTAGGAAAATATTAATGTTAAACCCATATGGTAATAAAAATGGTTACGTAATGTAAGGTTATGGAGCTATAGAGTTACACAATGAGGGTAAAATGATGGAAATGAAGGTGAAAGTGGATGACATTTTGGAAGCCCAACATACCCCCCAATTGAACATATTTCATGTCCTCATGCAACTATTGCATTAATTCCCTTAATCATAAGTAGATCTTCTTGAAATGTTTTGCTTCTATATGAGCTATGGCTTTCTAATTTGTGTTAATATATTAATATTGAACATAGTTTACATAGCGAGACCAACCACCTGGGTTGCCCATCTAGCCAACACCAGTGGGGGTCCTAAGTAAAAAATCCAAAAAACAGGAAATGGAGTCGCCCATAACAGGGAAACTAGCCCAAAAGTTGCTGCCCATTATTGGAAAACCAAAAAAATGAGAGAAAACCTGAAAAATAGCTAGCTTTCGGTGTGTGGAGGAGGATTCTCCTCCACTATTGGATAGCTGTAATCATCCACATACTCATTTTCTTATTTGGAACACTGGGAAGGTCTCTCCGAAGCTGAAGAGGAGTCAGAGTCATTGTGGAGCTTTGTCTTATCACATCCTGAACTGCTACCGCTTGCGCTTGCCCATCGTCCTTGGAGCTTGTGCCATTGCCAGTGGAGCTCATAATTCCAACCTTGATGGGAAGAGCAACCTTCTTTCTGGTATCTGAAGGGTTCTGGTATGAGATAGTGGACTTCTGGCACTTTCTGGGACCAGAAGCTCCTCCTTCCTGCATTTCTTCCTGAAAAGAGACTGAGATAGTTGCAGTGATATGGGGTCGATTAATGGCACTTGTAAAGTGGAATTGGGCAGTATTGCTGGACAGAGAAAGGTGACTGCTGGAGTTGTGGATGGACAGTGGTGGGCGGGAACCAGTGCCCCTATCACCACCACCCCTACCGCCAACCCCCCTTCTGCAACGCATCCTATGCCAGCGTGGCATGATGGTTTGGGAATTAACAAGTGAATGCCAAGAGTTTGACTCAGCGGGTGAAGGAGGAGAACGTAGAGGGAAAGGAGCCAACGAAGATGGAGTCGACTGCGAGTGAAGGCCAAAAGAGTGCGGCGAGTTCGGAGGAGCAAGCGGGGAAAACTGTAGATGAGGGTCGAGAAAATGAGGGGAAGACAGATGAACATGGGGCGAGAGAAGCTGGGAGAGCTCAACCGAGGCTAGAAGAGAACCAATAGAGGGACGAGGAACACGGGTGATCTAGAAAGCTAACCTGAAGCTGAGATGGAGCGGCTAGATGCTTAGAAGCCTGATTGAAGGCACATAAGAATACAACTCTGTGGAGCGTGCCTCCATTGAAGAATGTGAGGGGAAAATAGAACAATTACTGGCAGCATTATGACAGGGCGAGTGAGAATTAAAGGTTGAATCCTTCATTCTCCCGGTTTTAATGGTGCGTTTACTACTCTGAAAGGACGGCGTGTGGCCAAGCCAGGTGTTGGTCGCCAGGCTGGCCACTGCCACAAACTTACCGCCCACCCACATCCAGAATTCTCTTTTAACTTTGCATAACCATATCATTTGAAAATTTTATTCTTTTTGCAAAGTGTAATTTGAAATATATTTGATTGCAACATGGTTGGTTCTTGTCTATATATATATATATATATATATATATATATATATATATATATATATATATATATATATATATATATATATATATATATATATATATACTTGAAAACATTGGGAATTCATTTTTTTAAGTCTCATAGTGACTGTGAGCCATTTAATATGCTCATCAATTGGTAATTGCAAAGCATATATAATTTTTGAATAAAAAATGCAATAATAGTTAATTTTGGAAAAATATTTTGGTTAGGATGAAATAAAATGTGACATGTGGCATGAAATGTGAATATCATTCCCCCCCAACTAAAGGTGTTTTCAGTTTTTGAAAAATTAAAAAGGGAATATGAATGTGGTGAGGGATTTTCCAAAATCACAATTTTAGTATTTAAGGAATTACATGATTAAAGATTAGAAAATTGTACACCTTCACTTACCTGAAAAGTGGAAAAGCTATGTATATAGAAGAGTGTGGTTGTTGCTGCTAGATCATGGAATGTGAAGTAAAAGAATCTGATCTTGCTTCTTCTTTCTCTTGGTTGTATGAATTGAGGATGCGATTGGAATCTTTATTGCTACGTCTGTTGAATTCTAAATTGTGTCATGCTGCAAACTGTTGAAATAATGTAGTATTCAATCATTCCCACTCGGTGGCATAATTATTATCTATGTGAATAGATGTGTTGATGTCAAGCACAGAAAAGAAATTGTTGGATTACTAGCCAGTAAGGAATGCCATTAACCAACATGAGACTAATCACCATTGATTTCAATGAGCGTCAAGATGCCTAAGTAAATCTCACTAGGTACGAATAGATGTGTCGTAATTGAGTCACCTAGAAGATCTGGAAAATAGGGGACATTGATGTATTCCCACTATTTATTAGCGAGATAAATTACCATTAAGGCATGCAAGCCTCAAGCTAATTGAAATATCTCTAGTTTTGATCCCAGATGATGTGTCAAAGTCAATGGGTGTTGGCTTGAGGGGTATTGACCTAGGTTCAAAGGGTAAGGTTTTCCAACAAACCCATATACTACTGGCCATTTTGACAATGGCCTTCTTTCGCAGGCCAAGGTCTCACCCGAAGTAGTATGGGTGGGTGCTGGAACCAAGTTTCCGCACCCTGGTGGAGAGTAGGTAATCACGTCAGATTTGTGTTCACATCCTATCAGGTTCACACAAAACAGGTCTATTTGCATGTTCTTTAATAGTATAATTCACAATTACTCATAGCAGCATTATTCGCATGCACAGATTTAGTCAATACTTTCGCATCCACGTGCGGATCAGCAATTATCAGCACACAATGAACACATCAACTAATAGATCACAAATAAAATTATGCTAGAAATAAAGGTACTTTTTAAAGAAATATCACAGATACCTTCGCAGCTCAAATCAACCACACAGATACATATGCAGCTCAACAGACATAATAGCTTCGCATCCATGGTAACACAATAGATCCAGATAACACTGAGATACTTCAATTATATCTGCATATATTCGCATCAAAAACTAGTTACAACCCAAAATACCACCTGTGCACATAGCCACTAGGCTCCGCACAGAACAGGACAAAGGATGTTCAAGCACACATCCAACAGGAGTCCTTACCCAACACCTACCCAAACAGATCTAGCAATTCGCACATAGCATTATTCTTAATTATTCTCTACTTCTGGACTCGAAATTTTCATCTATTTATATCGACATATCATACACTTCCAGTGGTCCGCAAACTGTGGTTTGCGGACCCTTGGTCTACTCTTTGACCCATTACAAAGCGGTCAGGGCTTTGACCCACCCCAAAACACTTACGTTAGACTAATTAATACCAAAAAAATACAAAATTGTATAAAATTCACAGCTTTAGGGGACCGTGATCCAATAGTCCCCCAACACAATCTTTTGAATCGTCTCGAGTCACTGCAGTTGTGGGATCTCCACCTTTTCTTGCAGCATTCTAATCGAAGCAACCAACTCGGGCATCACTCCTTCACTTTGCGCGGCAGAATTCTGAGCGATATCCACCAAATTTTTTGAATTTGGTCCCTCTGTAGCAACTTTGATGCTTTCCAAACTCTGGTTAAGTTGCTTTACTATGAGATCAATGTCATGGGAGAGCTTGAGGGCTTCATCAACCCAAGGCTTGAGGCAGTCACCGACCGGTATTCTTCTTCCGGTGGAGCTCTTCAATTTCGTCTCTCAAGGTGTGGCTAGTACGCAGCCGTGCCAATCATTGAGCAGGGATCAAAGTAGGCATCGTGGCTTCCAGCTGCTCAAACTATTCTTCCTTCTATCGCAACACCTGATTGATCTCACGCAGGAGAGGATCACGCTGCACTTTGGTCCATAGTTGCATTTTTGTTTCCAATAGTTTGAAATCTTGAGTGATCTGACCTATAATAACATTTGTAGCCTTTGTAACCAGCATGTCTTGCTAGGCCCTTACCTCTGGCAGTGTTTATGGCTGTAGCTTGGCCTGTAAATTTGAAATCTCCTGTTCCATCTTCATTTTCACTGTCTTAATCTCCGTCCTTGAGGCTTTTAGCGCGGAAACCAACCCCTAAATCTTGGCCTAGGGGGTGACAAAAGATGGAATATATTCAGAGACATCCATGAAGAGCCTGCTGATGAGGTGCTCCAACTCTATCTGTTGCACGGTGGCAAGGGTACATGCAGCCTGTACCTGGGAAACTTCAGCATCTTTTTCTGCAATTGTCTGCTCAGTTGTACTGAGCTGCTGGTGCACTTGATGATCTCGATGTTGGATTTCTTCAAATAGGGACACGTGAAGGACCTGAAACGCTTCATGCAGCAGGCGAGCTAGATCTAATTGCACCTCTATGTAGGCCTAGACTTGCGTGCCTAAGTCGAGTGGACCAAGTATGAAGGCTGCGCCCGGGAGAGGGCAGAGGAAACTTTATAGCATATTGATCACTGTGCTACTTGCTGCTGGGGCCGACCTTTCCTGGATCATGCTAGTTTGCAAGGTATCTATTTTAAGTTGTAGATCTCGGAGCTCAACCTGGACCATTTGTCTTCTGCAGCCAAAGTGACCGCATCTATGATCTGCTCAAGGTCCCCTTCTGACAACGTAACGCCTTCATCATGTTCTGGTCGTTCAGAGCACTACTTCTTCCATGGCCCTTTAGCAGGGTCACTCGTTTGCTCCATTCCTCGAGGGGAGTCAGCACCTGCTGCCTCTTGACCTTCTACACCCAGATCTTGCTATGCATCCTCCTATGATGCTGCTTCCACGCCCTTCCCCATACTTTTTCCTAGCTACGAACCCTTCTGTGATGCTACTTCTGTACCCTTCCCCGTGATTTTTCC
This sequence comes from Pinus albicaulis, assembly GCA_034641835.2. NCBI lineage: Eukaryota > Viridiplantae > Streptophyta > Pinopsida > Pinales > Pinaceae > Pinus > Pinus albicaulis. The sequence continues at coordinate 12,130 of JAXQQM020065021.1, forward strand.
CTGTCCTCCGGTTTCTTTAGTGATGACAGGTGAGGTGACCTTTGGGGTGCTCATCCCTGCCGAGTCCTTTGTACCTGATTTGAAGCCCAGGTTCCAGTGCGAAAGCCAAGTCGCAACTAGGCGGTGAATGTCTTCATCATCAACCATGTAGGGGAGAGAAACCCACGCTGGATCCTTGAAGCCTCGGATTTGTACATTATGCATAATTACCTGGAATGCGATGATGCTTTTATACTTATCATAGATGGTGGGTGACAAACATAGCCAGGATTTGATAGCAGCTGCGAGCCCACTCTGAAACATGACCGAGAAGACTTGATTTTCCTCAATGCTCTGCGTGTCCTGGGAGTCCCACAAATTGGAATAACGCACCCCCTCACACATATCAGGCATGAGTTCAGGGAGTATCGAATCTTCTGGATCTTTCCATGTGACCAACGCAATGAAAAGCAGTAGCCAAGAGTAGAGAATTGCATGCCCCTGATCCTGGGCCTCGCGAACATTTGCAAATAATTCATTGCATAGGTACTGGGGCCAATTGAAGCATACCCCTTTTACACATCAGCCCGCCAGCTGAATGACATATGGAGGAATGGTGGTAGCTTGACATTTTCACATCAATTTACATGCTAGAAGCAAGGTACCCATCTGCGTAGTAGGTTCGTTGATGGTGTTGATCATGAACCCCCGAATGTTCGTAGCACATGGTACTCCTCGTGCACTTTGTCAACGATCTTCTGCTTGTACTTCTTGCCCACGCATAGCATAGGGTCTGGTCCCTCCATGAGGAGGTCAGTAATCCAGTAAATAAGTTTGGCATCAATAGGGATGCGATCCTGGATCCACAGGTTGCCATCATGGACCAAGACAAGTAGTTGGTGCACAATTCAGTCTGTAATATTGCAATGGACAAAATGCGGCATCCTCAGCAGGTTCAAGAGCCCAGAACCAACGAACTCGCACACCCAATGCGTGGGGACAATATTTATCCTATTGTCTTCCAGCCCATTTTTTGGGTTTCCCTGATCCTTGCACTTTTTCCTTCCCCTTCTTCTTTGCTGGGCTCGGCATAGATATAACCTCTTTAGCTTCTGATTTGACTTCCACTACTTCCTCAAATTCTTGCTCCATCGAGGTCACGGGCTGGGATGGTTCAGCGGGATTGGTTGCAGTCATTTTGGCGTGAAAAAAAAACTCGGGGTGGCTACTATCCGAGGGGGAAGCACGCTCAGACATCAACAAGGCACAGTAGGCATAGAAAATATCACAGTACAAACTTTCCAAGGAAAAACTCGCCAAGTACAAACTATTCAAGAGATACAGAACCCTTGTCTGATATATCCTTGTACTTTTATAGGCGCGGGGATTGATCAACGGTTGGGTGAACCTCATTTGGAACTTACCATTAAGTAAACAGTAAAAAATCTTCGGAAACTGCCTCATTAAATTCCAGTCACCCGTTCCTTTCAATGGTAAAATTTTCTTTTTACCTGGTTTTACTATTCCAATGGCTAGTTTCTGTACCTCCTGTGCGTGTAGCGCACCTCTGCACTTTCAGTGTACCTCCTGCGCTCCTAGTGCACCTTTTCGCTTCCAGCACACCTGTTGCACTCTGACCACAGTCCTGTGCCCCCCGCACACCCTTCCTAGATTCCAAATCTGTGGCCACTCCCTGCACGTACCATGGTCCTTTCCACACTTACCTTCCTTGGTAGGCATACTCCACCCGATACAGCTACTCCGACCATATAGTCATTTGATCCTATACAGTTAGATCCAACTGCTATTGACATAACCTGGTAACATATGACCGCGCAGGGTAGCTAGCCGAACAGCTCTGCCATCCTTGATTCTTTTACTGTATAGTGACCTAGCCAGTGTTGATAGAACTTTCCTGGGTGTTTCGCAAACTGGCTATCATAGAACAGTACCAATTCGCCCTCCACAAATGTCTTCCACCGGATATGTCGATCATGCCATGCCTTATCCCAAGCCTTCTGAACCTGCTGATGGAAATTAGCAATGAAACGATCTTCCTCCAAAGCCAAAATTTGTGCTAAACACTCCTCCATGATATCAGGCTCCGCCATATTTGTAAAAGTTGCGATGTGCACACTAGGAACAATATACTCCATGGGAATAATGGCCTCCTTTCCATAGACCATAATAAACAGTGTTTTACCTGTCAAATTTTTGCAGGTGGTTCAATAGGCCCAAAGAATAGACGAGATGCACATGTCCCAGTCATTGAAATCAGTGTTACAGACCTTAGTCAGTGCTTGCTCCAAGATTTTATTAAAAGCTTCTACCTCTCTGTTTTCTTGTCGATGATATGGACTGCTCTTTGCATGGTGAATCTAGAATTCTTCCGTCAAGGCCTGTATCATTTCGTTAACAAAGTGCTTACCTCTATCGCTCATTAAGATCTTAGGATATATAAACCTGTTTAGAATCTGCTCAAAAATGAAGTGCACAGTGGTAGCTGTGGTACAATCCTTCAGAGCTAGTGCTTTGACCCATCTGGTTACATAATCAATGGTAGTTATGATGTAGCGTGCACCTGTCTTTTTTCTTGGAAGGTTGATAGGCCCTACGAAATCGATGGCCCATTTTTCAAATTCTTGCAGGGCCATTTGTAGATGCAGAGGCATTTCATCCCTTCGTGATGGCCTTCTTGTTTGTTGGCATGTATCGTAGGCATTGTAATAGTCGTGAGAGTCAATATGCAAGGTATGCCACCATAGTCCATCCCTCAATATATTTTGTGTCGTTTCCTTCCCTGCATAGTGACCTCCTACTACACCCTCGTGAGCTTCTGTTAATATATCATGTTGTTCATGCTCCAAAACATATCTTCACAACACTTCGTCAGCTCCCATCTTATATAGGTGACCTGCAATGATGGTAAAATCTGCTGCACGGGTTACCAATTCTCTCTTCTATTGTATTGAATATTCCGTGGGTGCCATCCCCGTAGTCAGGAACTGAATGATGTCAGTGAAGTGCACATCAACTACTTTAATAGCAAATAGTTGTGCATCAAGCAATCCCTCTTCCAGGTTGGTCGGTTCTTCACTACTTTTGATTCGGGACAAGTGGTCCGGTCCAGCATTCAAGTTCCCCAGCTTGACAATGATCTCAAAATCATATTCCTAAAACAATAGGAGCCATCGAAAAATTTTCCCCCCCAACACAGGCTTATTCACCAGGTACTTCAAAGCTGAGTGATCTATAAAAATTTTGAAGTGCCCTCCTAACAAATAATGTTGATACTTTTGCAATGCATAGACCATGGCCAATCCCTCTCGCTCTGTAGTGGAGTAGTTGTGCTCTGCACCCGAGAGTTTCCTACTAGCGAATGAAACAGGATGATCAATGTCTCCGTCTCTAAGATGCATAAGGACTACTCCCAAGGTGATCCCCAATGCATCTACGTGAACATGGAATACCTTCGCCCAATCAAGAAAGATGAGAATAGGCACAGAGACCATCTTCTCCTTGAGTAGCTCGAAGCTCTTCTGACACTCGTCATCCCAAAAAAATGAAACATCCTTCTTAAGAAATTTTTCCATAGGTGTTGTGATCAGCACGTACCCTTGAATGGACTTCTTGTAGTAGCCTGTATGTCTTAGGATCGAACATATCTGTTTCTCAATTGTAGGGACTGCCAGGTTTATGATAACTATGACTTTGGCAGGATCAACCATCAATCCTTGCTGACAAACTATGTGCCCGAGAAAGATTCTAAAGGATACACAGAATATTCACTTCTTGATATTCAGGGAAATTTTTTTCTTCTGACAGGCATCCAACATCATGCACAAGTTCGAGACATGCTTCTTCACCAAGCCGAAGACAGTCTAGTCATCAAAATATACCTCCAAAAACTTGTGGATGAACTCTTTGAATATTGCAACCACCACTCACGAAAAGATGGCAGGGGCATTCTTGAGCCCAAATGGCATGATAGTATATTGAAAGGAACCCCATTCAGTAGCAAACATAGTCTTGCTGCGATATTCAGGTGTGATCCTGATCTGATGATAGCCTAAGAGCCCATCTATAAATGAGTATGCTTCCTGCCCACCTACACTGTCAAGTATTTCATTGGAGAACGGTGTGGGAAAGGGATCATGCACGTAGACATCATTCAATTTTTGCAAGCCAACACAGATTCGTATCTCCCCCTTCATCTTTTTCTCCTGAACCACCATCAGACTTACCCAATCTAATTTTTCAACCAGTTCGATGATACCTATGGTGAGCATTATATCGATTTCTTCCTTAACATTTTTCTTATACTTAGGGTTCAGCCGATAAGGACGTTGCTTCACAGGGTGTGCATCTGGTTTTAAAGTGATGCGCATGACCCCTAGGTCCCCTGTAATCCCCTTGAGTTCCGAGAAATTTGTTTGGAATAAGTCCTGGTATTTCATGAGAAGTTCTGCCACTTTTCCTACCATATTGTCATCCTAGTAGTCCCCAATTTTAGCCAACTTAGGTTGCTCTTCCATGCCAATGTTGACTTCTCGCAACTTCAGAGGCTTAGTAACATTGACAGTTTGTAGTGGGGGTCCAGAAACTGCGTGTTCTCCCTCTGACTTTGGGATAGAGACATTTTGTGGATCTTCATCACACTCTTCTATTACTAAATTGCGACAGTTGACAATATCGCGCATCTACGTTTCCCAGGTTGGCACCCCATGGGCTGCGCACTGACGCGATTCATCGAATACTAAGGCATCTATATCCTGCAGAGCTTCGTTGAGCACCTATGTTCCTCATACCAACCCAAATGTCCCTATAAACTCATCCTTCAATGTTTCCCAGTGGCAGATGCACTGGTGTAGCTCTGCATCTAAATACCATGCAGTGGGGATTGGCCCCAAGGCATGAATTAATAGTTGAACCCATTATTATGTAGTTTTTTCACACCATTTCTCCATCCAAACAACCAATTGCTCGCACAGGTCCCCTGGGCCAGGGAAATTATTAACACATAGGTGAGCTTGAGGTTCAAATCGTAGGACCATCATATCTCGACATTCTTCCCAATCCTGGAACATCCCTTTATGTGTGTCCCACCACCTCGCAGGTGTTGCACGCATGGCTAGGTTAAGAGCCCATAAAATTCACTCTCTTGGGACCTCAGCTTCAAATGCTCACAAAAATTCTCTAATACTACCGAAACCATCAAAGTAGGGTAGTTCTCTTACCTTTGAGGAGATGCCTCAAAGTTTGTTGTGATTCTAAGACATCGCAGTGCAGATACATCATGTAGCCAATTCTGAAAATTTTCCATCTCCCCATCGGAGTCAGAGAAACATTCATTGTCTTTTTCCTAGCAAAGCACACCATCAGCCATAGGATTGATACAATATTCGTCTTGCGTAGTTAACTTATAGATGTGATCCACATCCTCTTCTGTATGCACCGGCTCCATATACCGTTCTCCTTCCGTAGGGTCTAATGGTACTATCACCTGCATACCTTCATTTTCAAACACCATGATTATTTTATTTAGGTTGATGATACCTCCCATATCTATGGCCCAATCCAATCCTAGGAGCACAGGATAGGGGTCTGCATATTCTATAATCTAAATTACCTCAAAGTCAGCTTGTACCTTAACTCCTGGGATATCTACCATGATCTTTGACAGTCTCCCCAACAGTATGATCTTCTGTTGGTTGGCCATGCGCAGCTGGATAGTGGACCATTCCAACTTAGGTTCTCCCATTCGCTCCCAAGTTTTTTTGGGCAATACATTCACATCTAATCCCAAGTCCAAAATAACGTGATCCATTTCATAATCACCAATTTGTGGTGTTAGCCGCATTTTTCCCACCGGTGTGTTTCTTATGCAAGGAAAATTTGTGCACATCCTTAACTTCTAGGGGTGGATTAGCTCTTTCTGCGCAACTATCTATTAATGCCTGAAGATTTTCTATAGCCCTTTGGTTGTGCAACAACTTTAGACATGCCTGAAAAAATGGTTTGACCTCGTCATCTGTTTTGAGGCTTATAGGGGCCTGAGAAGTAGATGCCTCAACCTTAGCAAAGTCTTTGTGAGCTGCGACATAGGTTTCCTTTTCCTTATGTAGGTCCAAACCTTCTTGTTTGATAGCTGCTCTTTAGATAAGAGGCTCAACCGCAACTTTCTCCTCAGCTCCCCCAGTGGCCATGTCGCTATGTGTTATGACATTAATTCTTGGTCCTTCATCTCGAGGTTCTGCCTTAATCCTCTAGACATTCTGAATAGGTGTTTGCTATTTTTCCAGCATTTTTGCTATCAGAATTGGGCAGACTTAAATCACATGGTATAGTTGTCTACAGTATCTGCAAGATTGCCTTACAGGGTTTGGGCAGTCCCTAGCAAAGTGCCCTACTTCTCCATAGTTATAGTAGATTAGTTGTCCTCTTCCCCGACCTACGCTTCCACCTCTGCCCCCTCCCCTGCCCCTAGCTTTGGAGCCACCTATGCCCGAGGGGGATCGTGGTGAAGAAGGGTCCGCTTGTACCCTATATAGGTTTCCTCGATCTATCATTAAATCATAAGTTCGACAGTTCTATTCATCAATTCCTATTGATCGGAAAAATCGACAACTTTGTTTCTTCAGTTCTGGAACATACGCACCCAGACGGGGGCAGTGGTTAGTATCATGTAGGCTAGGTACATGACAATCATCACACCACACTGTTGGTCCACTTGGTTCCATAGTCTCCCTAGGGCGCAATGGACTGGGTCCCCCAGCCTATAGGTAGTTTTTCCGTGTGGGCACTGATCCTTGGTATGGCCAGATACCCTGCATCATATGCACCATATCTCTGGGCTAGCTTCTTTCCCTCGGTCCTTTCACAGGTTCTGGATTTCCATGTGAATCGCCTCCAGCTGCCCTTGGATTTTTTGTACTCCTAACTGGGTATCATCCCTCGGTGTAGCTTCTAACTTCATAGCAATCTCCAAAGATTTTTCCTGTGATTCAATGGCTTCCTAACCCATAGGTACGCGCAGGTGGGGTAGTAACATAGCGATGAACCATTCCTTGTGTTTTCTGTCATCATATAGGAATTTCCCTTCTCTTATTACCTTCTTTAGCTGCTGGTCAGCTTCCCATACAGACTTAGAAGGCCTTTGCTTAAGATCTTTTAGGTCATTTACTATCTAAGAGTAGTACTTAGGCTTCTGGAACTGCTATTTTAGGGCATTCTTAACCTCTTGAATGGTCGCATTCACATGCTGAGCTATGTATCCCATATACCAGTCTAGGGATCGTCCTTCGAAGGCAAGGGATAGTTGTGCCCTTTTCACAGCATCACTGGCCACATTCTGCGCAGTCCATATTGACTCTGCAACAAACCAGAACTAGTCCATATCTTCTTCCCCTACACCTTTGAAGGTAGGTAGCTTCATGTGCGAGGCCATGTTGTCTTCTGATGGAGGTGGAGGTATGGGTGATTTTTACCCCTATGCTGGTTTGAAGGTGGTGTAGTTGGAGGGCTATGCGTAGCCGAATCTCTTACTAGACTGTAGATAGATCTATCTCCTTCTTGATTAGTTCTATAGTATTTACCACTTGTTGTGCTTTCACCTAGATCAGAGGTCATTCACTTGGTGTGACTGCACAGAATACCTTTTTCGCACAGCAAAATTTTGATTAATAATGTAAGTGTTTTCAGAAACTTACCCCGAAAACCCTTGAATAACCTACGCTCTGCCTCGGAATAGGACATGAACTGATCAACTGCGAACTCCATCACAAATCCTCCCAACACACTATCCACCCAGTGATCTACCGTATGAGTGATGGTATTATTAGTTTTTTTCTAACTGTTGGACCGACTCTGGAGTCCACTACGTGACACACTCATCCTTCCAACATGTCTAGAAATCTACGAGCCTTTCCAGCTACTCTTGAAGCTTGTTCGCAAAGGTTACAAATAAAATTTTGTATACTTCAACGTACTTATTCTTCCACTTCTCTTCCATCAACTTCATGCTGTGATTATCCTTTACTCCAAATTCCTGAACCTATTTTTCAAACTACTCTTCAATTTCTATCCTATCAGGTCTCCAATGTTCCCTTGGCATTACTCAATATCTCTCCAAAAATGCTCACGGTCCCGGCAACAAAACCAATTGTTGGCTTGAGGGGTCCTGACCCAGGTTTGGAGGTTAAGGTTTGCCAACAAACCCCTATACTACTGGCCCTTTCGACAATTACTTGCTTTCGCAGGCCAAGGTGTCACCCAAAGTAGTATGGGTGGGTGATGGAACCAGGTTTCCGCACCCTGGGAGAGAGTAGGTAATCATGTCAGATCTGTGTTAACAGCCTATTAGGTTCACACATAACAGGTCTATTCGCAAGTTATTTAATAGTATAATTCGCAATTACTCATAGCAGCATTACTACCATGCATAGATCTATTCAGTGCTTTCACATCCACGTGTAGATCAGAAATTATCAGCACACGATGAACACATAAACTAATAGATCACAGATAAACTTATGCCATAAATAAAGGTACTTTTTAAAGCAATATCACAGATGCCTTCGTAGCTCAAATCAACCACATAGATACATATGCAGCTCAATAGAAATAACAGCTTCGCATCAACGGTAACACAATTGATCCAGATAACACAGAGATACTTCAATTATATCCGCATATATTCGCATCAAAAACCAGTTACAACCCAAAATACCACCTGCGCACATAGCCAGCAAGGTCCGTGTAAAACAGGACAAAGGATCTCCATGCACATAGCCAGTAGGAGTCCTTACCCAGCACCAACCCAAACAGATCTATAAATTTGCATGTAGCATTAGACTTAATTATTCTCTATTTTTGGACTCGAAATGTTCATCTATTTATATCAACTTAGTCTACGCTTCCAGTGGTGCATAAAATGTGGTTTGCGGACTCTTGGTCTAACCTTTGACCCATTACAAAGCGTTCGGGGCTTTAAACCACCCTAAAAAACTTGCATTAGACTAATTAATACCAAAAATATACAAAACTGTACAAAATTCGCAGCTTTAGGGGACCCTGTTCCAACAGTGGGTCAAAACTTGTTAGAAGGGAGGCCTTAATGAATCCTCCATCATCTAACACGAGTATGAAATAATAATTTGAAGGAATATAGATGGAAAATTTACATTTAAGCAAGGTTTATTTGACAGAAAGGAAGAGGAAAATGGGGTGACTAAGATTTGTAAGGGTGTTGAATGACTTTAATTTTTAGTTAAGGGTGAGTGAAAATGAGGTAGGAAAGTATGAAGATCGCAAAGGGAAATGAGTTTTTGGTAGTAGGAAGATGGAATTTTATGGATTGACTGTAGGCTTGGAATGAGTATCAATGGTAAAATCCGTATATTTTTAATAGAAATGGTGTAATTGATATGATTTGAAATGGAATGATCATGCTCTTCTGAAAGAAACTTGGTCTTTAAAAAGGTACTTGTGCATATAGTGCTCTTCTTTCATCATCTTGGAACCTGCAAAAACTTAGCAATTTCTGAAATAAAATGTAAGACTATCAAAAGAGAGAGGTGATTAGTCCCTCTTCATTTGATGTATACACACAAAAACTCAGAAATAATATTAATAAAACAAATTCAAGGATGAAAAATTAAATGCACTTTTACCTAATCAGTACCATGGATCACCTATTATTGTTTTTTTGGTGACTTCTTCATTGTGTTTCTAACCAATTTTAAACTTGAAACCTCTTCTCCACACACTTAATGCTTCATAAAGATATCATAAACCAAATTTTCATAAGCTACTAAATTATGTTGATTCTGTAGCTACAAAAAATGTGGATTATTGCACTGCATTACCGCTTTACAACCTGCAATTAGACTCGGATGGTGGTTTTTTCAATTATCACGGTTATATTTTTAAATATGTTGAAATGGGGTTCCCTAAGCTGTGTTTTTTATATAATTTTGTAGTAATTGGTCTTGCGGGGGGGCTTTGGGGCAGGTCAAAGCCCAATTTTTTTTGTAATGGGTCAAAGGATAGACCTAGAGTCCACAAACCACGGTTTGCGGACCATAGGATAGCAAAGGCTACGATGATATAAATAGATAAATAGTTGGGTCCAGAAAGAGGTAAGAAAGATCGGCACTACGAAAAAATGGTTGAGATCTGTTTTGGGTTTTTTTGGGTAAAGACTCATGTTGGTTGCGTTGAGACTCTGTGAATAAGTCATATATGGACCCCACTAGTCAGGAAAGTGGCCGTGACTTGGGCTTGTAATTGGGTTTTTGGATATTAATGAATGCAAAATCTATTGAAGTATCTTTATGCTATTTGAGCTGGTTGTGTTTATTACTGAAGTGCCTCTATGTTATTTGAAATAAGCTGTGATTGTGTCTGCGATATATGAATTAGTTGTGATTGTAATGTTCTGTGGTGATAATTGTTGATGCACACATGGATGCGAATTTGTTGATCAGATATGTTAATAATAGTAGATTTGTTTATGGTTACATGCTAATTATATTTTTAAGGGATTGATAATAGGCTTGTTTATGTGTGAACCTGATAGAACTCAACAATATCTGCCTTAATTACCTACTCTCTTCTAGGGTGTGGAAACCTAGTTCTAACACCCAGCCATACTACTTCGGGTGAGACCTTGGCCTGCGAAAGTAGGTCATTGCCGAAAGGGCAAATAGTATAGGGGTTTTTGGAAAACCTTAACTTCGAACATAGGTCAGGACCCCTGAAGCCAACAAATGGTTTCGTTGCTGGGACCAAGAGCATTTTGAGAGAGAGGTCGGGTAATGCCACGAGGCCATTGGAGACCTGAGAAATTGGAGCTCGAAGACTGGTTTGAAAGACAGATTCAGGAATTTTATGTAAAGGAGAATCGTAGCATGAAGATAACAGTTGAGAAGTGGAAGAAAAAATATATTTTCACTGAATTATATGAAATTTTCTTTATAACTTTTGCGCACGAGCTCCAGGAGTGGCTAACAAGGCTAGTAAAATTCCAAATGTGTTGGAAAGACGATCAGGTTATGCACTGGACTTCGGAATTGAATCAAAATTTGGATAAGGCTGACAACACAATCACCCGCATGGTAGATCATTGGGTAGATAGTGTGTTAGGAGGATTTGTAATGGAATTCGCAGTCGATTAGTTTGTATCCTGCTCTATGGCAAAGTGGAGGTTCTTCAAAGGATTCTGACGTAAGTTCTTGTGAACATTGTCATTTCTAATTAAAATATTACTGTGTGAAAAGAGCATTTTGTGTAGCCAGATTGAATGAATGACCTCTGATCGAAGTGAGAGTACAACACGAAGTGGTAAGTACTATCGAGCCAACCGAGAAGGGGATAGATCCTTTTACAGCCCATTAAGGGAGTCGGTTGCGCACAAAGAAACTATTCCTCCGACTACACCACCTTCGAGTCAGCATAAAGGCAAGAACTCCCCCACACCTCCGCCACCACCGAAAGAAGATATGGCTGCACACATGAAGCTCCCCACCTTCAAGGGTGTAGGAGACAAAGATATGGACCGATTTTGGTTTGTGGCAGAATCAGTATGGACTACGCAGAATGTGGCTAGCGATGTTGTAAAGAGGGCTTAGTTATCCTTCTTCTTTGAAGGAAGGGCCCTGGATTGGTACATGGGGTATGTAGGCCAGCATGCGGATCGATCTATTCAAGAGATTAATAATGCTTTAAAACAACAATTTCGGAAGCCTAAGTCCTACACTCAGCTGGTGGTTGACTTGAAAGACTTTAGACAAGGACCCACTAAGTCGGTATGGGAGGCTAATGATAGACAACACAAGGAATTTTTCATCGCCATGCTATTACCTCACCTGCATGGACCTATGGGTTAGCAAGTGATTGAAATGCAAGAGAAAGCCTTGGAGATTTCTATGAAGCTAGAAGTTGCGCCAAGAGATGATGCCCAATTTTGGGTACAACAGATCCAGGGACAGCTGGAGGCAATGCACCTTGAAATCCAGAATTTGTGGAAAGAGCGAGGAAAATAATCTAGCCCAGATGTTTGGTGCATAATATGTAGGGTTTCAGGCCACACAAAGGATCAGTTCCCTCTACTGGTGGACTACATGCAGGCTAGGGGACCCAACCCATTTCACCTTAAAGAGGCTGCGGGACCAAGAGGTCCAACGTTATGGTGCGCTGACTGTCACGTAGCTAGGTTACATGATACCAACCACTACCCCCATCTTAGTGCTCATGTTCCAGAGTTGAAGCAATAATGGTGCCGATTCTACTCATCTGTGGGACATGATGAACACAACTGCTAGAGATATGACTTAATGATAGATCGAGGAAACCTGTACATGGTACAAGCTGACCCTTCTTCACCACTATCTCCCTCGAGACGAGGAGGCTCCTCCGCTAGAGGCCAGTGGGGAGAGGTGGAAGCGCAGGTCGGGGAAGAGGGAAATTTATTTGTTATAACTGTGGAGAAGTAGGGAACTTCGCAAGGGATTGTATGAACCCTATACAAAAATATTTCCGATATTGTAGACAATTGGATCATGTGATCGAAGATTGTCTAGTACTGATAACAAAAATGCAGGAAAAATAGCGGACACCAATGCAGAATGTGAAAAGGGTTAAGGCAGAACCACGTGATGAGGGACCTAGTATTAATTTCATAATGCACAGTGGCATGGCTACTGGAGGAGTTGAAGAAAGAGCTTCCACTGAACCCCTTATCCGAAAAGATGCTATCAAACATGAAAGCTTGGACCTACCAAAGGAGAAAGAAACCTTCATCAAAGCTCGCAAAGACTTTACCAAGGATGAGGCATCTACTTCCAATGCTCCAACAAACCTAAGAGCGGATGATGAAGTTAAAGCATTACTATAGGCATGTATGAAGCTACTACACATCCAGAAGGCTATAGAAATTCTTCAAGGACTGATAGACAGTTGCGCAAACTAGTCGTTGGAACAGTAAAACTGGGTAAAAAGAAAAAAATTACTGTTAGAAGGAGCAGGCAGTTGGCAATTAATGAGGCGATTTCCGAATATTTTTTACTGTTTCCTTGATGGTAAGTTTCAAATAAGTCTCATCCAACCATTGGTAACTATCCAAAGCTATAAAATTAGGAGGGTATTTTTAGTGTCAGTTTAGTCATACTGCCATCAGTGATCAAAATTGCTCTTTTGCATTTGCATATTAGGTGTCTCATACCGAATAAATTTCACCATTCCGCTAGGTCATGGATTCATTAATGGTAGTAATATTTATCAGTTTTCCCTCATGAGGTACTTGCTGATTTTCCTCCCTATGGTCTTCAGTCATTAGTTTCTTTCATTCTCAAAATCATATCAGTAGGTCATAGGATGGGTCTCATTATTCTCTAACATCTCACCATGGTCAAATAAATGAGTCGAGTGTCAATAAAGATCAGCAAGGTCATGAGGAGGTCAAGAAACTCAAAATTATAGCACCAGGAAGATCAAAGATGTCATTCATTTAGTTTGATGTAATTTTCACCTCAAAACCATGTTTTGAGGTGAAAGCATAATACTTTGCCTTTTAGTCACAATTCAGAAGCTGTTATCTCCAAAAAGCGATGTACCTGACTTCAGAGAAGTTTTCCACAACATGTTCAGTGCCAAAGCATCTTCAAAGCAGATCCATCAGAAAGATCCCGGAAAGAGCTTTCCAATGGTATACTACACTCTCAAAACTAACTTCTGGATTGAATTTTATGCTTAAGTGAAGTAAAAGCCCTCTATTCCCTAAGCCTCCCCTATTTCCCATGTTTCCATTTTAACTTTATGTTTAAAGTTTTGATATTCCCTTTAAAAACCCCTTTAAACCACTTCCCCTTTTCCATGACCCCTTAAAATTTATAATAAAGTTTAAGTTATAAACCCCGCCTCCCATCCCAAATTGCGAAATTCATTTGTATGCCCCGATGAGCCCATCACAAATATTTGTGATGCGATCGCATCGCAAAAACTCCGATCGCATCGCAAATCCTTTTATCGCACCATCGCAAATCCTCCTTTGATCGCACCATCGCAATATACCCCAATGCGATTGATCGCACCATCGCAAATCAGAAAGTTCATTTGTATGTCCCAATGAGCCCATCGCAAATATTTGCGATGCGATCAATCGCACAAAAATTTGATTGCATCGCAAACCCTCTGATCGCATCGCAAACCCTCTGATCGCATTGCAAATCCTCCGATCACAAGTCCTGCCCCCCTCCTCCGATTGCATCGCAAATTTTGCGATTGCGATCATTCCCCGCTCCGACTCCGATTGTGATTTATGTGGTTCCTGCTTCCATTTCCCTTCCCTCTTCCCATTTAAAATACATTTTCCCCTTCACGAAAAGCATAAATTCATTGTATCAGCGTTCTATTAAAAAGACAGAGAATAAAGAAATAATGGAAAGCGAAACGTCAGAGGCCGAGAAACAAAATCGTAATAGTCACATCTCCAGTAATGATTCGAAAGGATCCACGCTACAGGTTTCACCTCCTCATTGGATATCCAAAAATTTTGAATGAAATAATGTAACGCAGCTCTCCCTTTACTGAGAGACTATTAGCTTTTGGCCTTCCATCTTCAGTTGTGATTCCTCCTCTCCCCATCGATTTGTATTCCTACAAATTTGTCTATATATTGTAAATTCTAATTATTTGTAAAGCCCTGAAAGTTTGAGGTCTAAAAACTCAGAAGTAGGGGAATAGTGTGGCAGTGAGCTCTGCGCTCCATTGTACAGTTTGGCAGGGAATTAAATAAAGTGATGCAGCTCTGATTTATGGGATTCATGTGCTATGAGTTTTAGCATATGTCTCTCCTTTATGTTTCATATGTATTTTGTTATGTTTGAAAATTCATTCATAAACATTTCCAGTTGAATGATTTCAGGTAAGAAAGGTAGAATCCATTCTTATATGCTCTACCTTAGGGAATCATTCACACTCTGTGTATTTTCTTCTGTCTGAAAAGGATTCATTTATTATGCCCTTTTCAGCTTTCTCAACAGTCTTTCCACTCCATTTTATTTCAATTTGATTGCTAAATATCCCGCCTATCTTGCCCCATGAAACACCTTGTGTCCTGATTTAATTCCTCAGCTCATCCTGTCCTTTTGTCCCATACATCCCTGAAAATTTAGTCATTTATTAAAATCCCTTTCCCCATTTATATACCTAGCCTAAAATCAGTTTGTTATAGTGTTATTGAATATCTATTCTATGGAGAGAGCCCTCTCCTATCCTTGTAGGGCTAGCTACAAGGTTGAGCGTGGTTTAGTTGTTACCCTAATTTTCCTTTTTCAGCCTGAGGTTCAGATTGGGTGCTAATAGGTATATCAGAAGTGGGTTCCGTGCATTATGAAAATCTCGTGCCTTGCAAATTTCCTTAACTATTGTGCTCTGTTAATGTCTGGGTGGGCTAACCCCTCTGATAGTAGCAATCCTGAGTTCATCTTCTGAGTGAGAATAACCACAACCAATCCTTTTGAATCGTCGTAGACCGTGGCCTCTACTGATGAAGTATTGGAGGTCAACCTTGAAGTTGAAGAGGTTGTGTCCACACCAACCAAGGGGAAGTAGGTGGAGAAAAATAAGAGTAAGGGGAAAGTCCAGGATCAAGGGCAGGGGAGGGTTGCGAAATGGTTTGGAGGGAAGCCACACACCTCCCCTTGGAGTGTGAAATCCCCTAAACAGTTCCCCAAGCATGCTCGCCTAACCCGACGAAGCGACCTCTGTCTTCTCAGGAAGAGGATCGGATTGCTGAACCAATCACTTGGTTGCCGCCCTATGTTCAGCCTCATAGGCCCTTAGTACACACACCTAAGAACCTCAAAGGTATGCACGTCTATCTGCAAATGCCATTGATCCCAAGTGAAGTCCCCATAATTGGAGAAGCGCATGGCAAGCTCGCCTCAATTAAGTTTGATGACCATGACCTTACCAACCTAGAGGCCTTCCCAGAATTGGCACCTGAGCTGTACCTCTAAAGAGTACTAGAGGACGATGTGCTAAGGGTTGTACCAATGTCGTGGGCATGCGGGCTATAAAAATATAGTTTACTAAACTTGCTCCGGATACCTCACTTTGGCCGATACAATATAACTGACCGAGTTGCGCGACAACTTCTCAAGGGCCAACGAAAAAAGTGGCAGGCACGAAACGGATAACTGAACCTCTCAAGGGCCAACGAACAAAGCGGCGGGCTACGAGGCCTAGTAGGGAGAGTAAAGTTACCTTGATAGAGGAAGACTTGGAGAAAATCGCATATGTGGTCACCCTCACCTCAGAAGACAGATGTCTTTCCTTGCAAGAGAAGCAGAAGGCTACGGTCACCGCATTATAGTCTGAGCTCCAAGCTCTGCAGCTCAAGCCCGATGCCCTATAGATGAGCATGGTTCAAGTGAGGCCGCCTCCAACAACCATCACTAAGATGATCGTCACAACTGAGAGCTACCTTTACCCCCTGCCAGGAGCAGCACTCACCTTGAGTTCATCTGCCTTATGTGCCCAAGTCCAGGCCTGCACAGAAGTACATTTGGATTTGGCCCAACTTCAACATAAACTACTACAGGTCCTCCATGCATCCCTCTTTGAGGAAATCCAACATATATATCACTGGGTGGAGCAGCAGATCAGTACAATGAAGTAGACAATCGTTGAAAAAACCGTCAAGGCGTCCCAGGCGTAGGCTGCGTGCATCCTTGCCGCCACGCAGCAGACTGAGTTGGAACATCTAATCAACATGCTATGCGTAGATGTGACTAAAGATATGCCATCCTATACCATCCACCAGGCCAAGATTAAGGGACTTATCGTAGCCCTGAAGGCTTCTAGTACCAAGAACGAGAATGTCAAGACCGAGATGGAGCAGCAGATTGCTGCGTTGGAGGCCAAATTGCAGTCAGAAACTCTGCCTAAGGTACGAGCCCAGAGTCTAAGCTGCATTGGTCAGAGAGGCCACGAATACCATTACAGCTCAAATTTCTCAGGGTGCAGAATTTCTTGAAACAACTATGCAACTATGGTCTAAGGTGCAACGCGACCCTCTCTTGTGCGAATTTACTCAAGAACTGCGGCAGAATGAAGAAGAATTGGAGCAACTGGAATCCATTATGCCCACTATGATCCTCGCTCAATGCCTCACATGTCTACAAGAAAACCATGCGCTCAGGGATGAACTTGAAGAGATTCGCCACAAGAAGAATTTTCTGAGTGACCACCTCAAGCCGTGGGCCGATCAAGCCCTCAAGCTATCTTAGGACGTGGATATTGTAGTCAAACAGCTGAATCAGACCCTGGAAAGTGTCACTGCTGCCACTGAAGGCCCAAATTCATAGAAGTTGGTGGACATTGCATAGAACGCTACCACGCAAAGAGAAGGAGTTCTACCCCCTCTGGTCGATGCAATCAAGCAACTTCAGGCGAAGATGTAAACCCCACGACCGTTGTGACTCAGGACGAGTCACGAGATTGTGTTAGGGGCCTATTGGAACAGGGTTCCCTAAGTTGTGTTTTTGATATAATTTTGTAGTAATTGGTATTGCACAAGGGCTTTGGGGTGGGTCAAAGCCCCCAATGTTTTATAATGGGTCAAAGGGTAGACCTAGAATCCACAAACCACGGTTTTCTGACCATAGGATAGCAAAGGCTATGATGATATAAATAAATAGATAGTTGGGTCTAGAAAGGAAGAAGTAAGTAAGATTGATGTTATGTACAAACTGTTGACATCTGTTTTGGGTTGTTTTGGGTAAGGAATCATGTTGGCTGTGTGCGCGGAGATCCTCAGTCCTACTGTATGCAGACCTCGCTGGTATGTGTGTGCACTGTGACTTGGGTTTGTAATTGGGTTTTTGGATATTAATGAATGAAAAATCTATTGAAGTATATTTATTCTATTTGAACTAGTTGTGTTTATTACTGAAGTGCCTCTGTGTTATTTGAATAAGCTGTGATTGTGTTTGCGATATATGAATTAGCTGCGATTGTAATGTTTTGTGGTGATAATTTTTGATGCGCAAGTGGATGTGAATGTGTTGATTAGATCTATTAATAATAGTAGCTTTGTTTATGGTTACATGCTGATTATAATGTTAAGGGCTCGATAATAGGCTTGTTTCTGTGCGAACCTAATAGAATTCAAGAAGATCTGCCTTAATTACCTACTCTCTCCCAGGGTGTGGAAACCTGGTTCCAGCACCCACCCGTACTACTTCGGGTGAGACCTTGGCCTACGAAAGTAGGTCATTACCAAAAGGGCCAGTAGTATAGGGGTTTGTTGGCAAACCTTAACTCCGAACCTAGGTCAGGACCCTTGAAGCCAACAAAATATTTGTAGGTTTTTATGAAAGTATAAGTCTGTAACTGCATTTGATTTTTTTCTCTACCTCTCCACCCTTACCCATGATTTTGTGGATCAAGAAAATGCTAAAAATAAAAAATTCTTGGATCAGCTTGAAACTAGCGCCAAAGCGTATATATTTTCACTTTGAATCCAATGGAATTCGTTTCACTAAAATCCGACTTCGTATGCTCTCAGAATTGTGTTCTAATAGTTTTGTGAAACAAATAAAAAAATGAATTTTTGAGTTTTACGAATGCCCAATCAGCAGTCCATACGCTAAATAGGTCATGACACGTGGCACTATTTTGACTGGTCTTTAATTGTCCAATCCGTGATTGACACTTATCACAAATTAATTGGTTTAGACATGTTAATTTTTTATTGGTTAATGGTTGTTGTGGTGGGCCAACGAGGAAGTGCCACATGGACCAACCATTGGTTTCCATGTGGCATTCCCGTGGTGGAAATTTTTTGTTAAAAATCGAAACTACCCTCCACGAGAATTGAAACCATGACCTCCAACCTTGCAAAAAAGCGCTCTAAACAAACACATCATTTGGGGTAGGGATCGGGGCTAAGCCCTAGCCCCCGGTCCCATGTAGCGTAATATGACCACATGCATGGAGGATTTGGGGGAGGTTTTAACCTTCCTACAAATTCGACCACCGATCAAGAAGGCCATATTTGCATGTTGTTCCCATTTTATGGGCGCACTTGATGGGTTTGGGTCGAATTGTAGGCTTATTAACAACAAAATTAGGTAGAAACTTTAAAAAGTGATATATTACTCAATTTTTGTCCAAATGAGGTGCAAAAAGAGTCAAAAAAGGGGTTTTCGATAGTGTTGGATCCATTGGAGACATTAGTGTTGTTTGAACTTTCTAAAAGTTTGTAATTATACTTTTGAATACGAATTTAGATTTCTTATCCAAATTTTATTGCAAAATTTCAAAACTAAATTTGTTCGATTTTCTTTTATGATCTTTCAGATCGCATAGAGCGCAAGAAAAGAGCATACTCAACAATTTTGAAACTCTTTATTCAAAAAAAAACCAAAAGGATTCAATATCTAACTTCAAATTTTGGCTCTCAAAACTCTATCTGTTATCCTGTTTTCTCAAATATTCTTTCTCTTTCTATATCTTCCTGCAAATGATTAGTGAGCTTGGTGGCTCTTATTACGCCACCAATAAATAAAATTGCAAATAAAATGAAATATAAATTAAAAAATACATCACCAAACTTGGTTTTATTCATTGATTCTACCCTACTCTTCTCTAATGGAAATAGAAAAATCGATCAAGTGTGTGAATATTTCCAGTGTAACCATGTGTGTAATAGGAGTAAAAAGATATTCATGCTTAATTATGAAAAATATACATTAAAACACATCAAAGCATGAGAAACCAACTATTTTGATAATGCAATTAATAAATAAGGTGATTTGATACTTGATTAGAACCATCTTTCAATAAGCCTCGTGACATTCCTAATTCCTTTCTTGGTTTAAATAACTTTGAATATCATCCTTTATTATGCATTCCTCAAATTCTTGTAGTTTCTCCCCATCAACACTATTGAATGATTCTTCAGTATCTTCAAAAAATTGACAAGAGGAATCAAAAGAGACTTGAAGATATTCTTGTGGAGGTGTAGAGACAGATACATTTTTAAATGTAGTTAAAATATGCTTTTCTTGAGAAGTAGATATCCCAGTTGTTGCTAGAATTCGAGAGAGTTCTTGGAAGAACATTCTTCAAACTCCTTAATTGTGTGTGAAAAATTATTGAAATCCAATATGCAAAATGATTTTAATATGATTTTAACCATGCATTTAAAAATGAATGCAACTATAATTAATTGTATAAACCTTAAAAATAAACACCTATGTATACCTCCCCAACAATGATGCCAAAATGTTGGGTGATTTAATTGCGAGTTAAATCCCTATGATTTAATTGCCAACCAGAGGTTTCGTAAACTGACTATCCATGCCTGTACTATATGTACTAGGTGGTTATCTTTTAGATTAGATTAATCTAATGAAATTGAAACTAATTAAAAAACATAATAAATTAATCCAATCCAAACCAAATCAAAACAAACATAAAGAAATTGAAATCACACTTGCATAAAGGAGATCACTCTTGTAGAATTGAAATCACACCACACTTGAATAAATGAAATCACACCACAATTTCATAATTGAAATCATACATGATGGAAAGTAAATCACACTTATTGGAAGGAAAAGGAATGCTTGTATAAAAGAAATGAAATAACAAAACTATACTATGTTATCAGTATGTACAAATATGTGCAAATTGTGGCTAATGGGGGGCCTTCATTCCTAAAAAAGCGCACCGAATCAACTATCACATCTTGGAGATAAAAATAGAAGTATGTATTTCATAAATATTAAGTTACAAGATATCACAAGAATTCTCTCTCCTTACTTTACAAATCACATCTTGGATGGAACTTGAAACCTCCAACTATAAACTAGCAACTAGCTACCTCTAACCTCTAACCACTAGCACACAACTTACAATTAACGACTTATAATTGCAACCTACATTTTTTAAAACCCTTTGTATGAAGGGTGCACTCCTATTTACACAAAAATTGAGGATAACTATACAATAAATATATATCCTTATATATCTCCTAAATCCACATTTATCTCTTGTGGTTACAACCAATCTCCTAAAAATGTAAGATACATATCCTCTCAAAATTATCTTATCCATGATTCTTCTCCTTTGAATTTGTGTATTTAATGATCCAAATCCTCTAGAAATATTCCACAAATCTTTATGAGTTGGAAATTTAAATTCGGATTTGTGGTTGGATGGCTAATATGACCCTTATAAAATCTCCAAGTAGGCATACAATATCACAAAACTCATAACACTTTTAGGTATATATGAAAACATGTTAATTTCCTAATATTTAATCACAAATTCACTTAAAATACTTAAAATTAATGACTTGGAAAATATTCATGTTAAACCCATACGATAATGAAAATAGTTACTTAATGTAAGGGTATGGGGCTATAGAGTTATGGAATGAGGGTAAAATGATGGAAATGAAGGTGAAAGTGGATGACATTTTGGAATCCCAATAGTTTATATGGCCTAAATTTTGGTTTAACAATTATACAATGTCTCGAGGCTGGGGCTATCCCGTAACCCTGGTCTGTGGACTAGGGTCGGGGGTTAACCTCGGTTCCCACCTCTGCGTGGAGAACAAAGAAGCCTTAAATAACACTTGGAGACTATAAGTATTAAGATCCAAAGTAGAGGAGATGGTCATAGACATGGTTGGCATAGTGGAGGTCTTGTGTTCGATTCCCCAGGGTCTGCTCTAGCCCTTAACCAAAATTTTAGTGGCCACGAAGAGCCCACGTGGCAACCTCTAGTTGGACCACATGGTCCTCCCTAGTTGGTCCACCTCACCAACCTGTTAACCAACAAAATATCAACCATTTCTCATCCAATAATAAAATTACAAGTGTCGAATAGATATTGGCCACTTAAACACAGTCATCATATCATGTCAGGGTCTAGTCAGCAGTACAAACTTCTAATTGTGCAACCCTCTACAACCCAAAACAATTTTTTGTGTTGTTTCCCAAAAAGAACAAAACTTCATATCGAGAGCATCCAATGTTGTATTTGAGCAAAAAGAGTTGTGACAGATTCAAAAAAATGAGATCTACACAAGCACACTAAATTGAGCCATTCTGACAACTTTTGATTTTAACCATAAAATTAATCCATCGAATCAGTTGACATGTGTTGTGCAGTACACTATGCTTATGGATTGCACATTTACTGTTACTAGTGATTGTGTGAACCTTACCTTCAAATTTTTCACAATGCCTATATAACCTTGCATAGAAAGATGCGTGTTTGTGAATTCATCGAAAACAAAGCATGTGTGAGAAAGTTACTTTGACACTTAGAAGAATACTTAAGACTTTGAAAAACATTATAGTACCACAAGGTGACCATCGAATGACATATTGCAATATTCTCAATAGGCTCTAAAATTCAAGTATAGGAAAAATTTTGGAGGGTGTTTGTCGCAGCGACAACACAAGGGTTTATTTCAACCAATGTCCTTTTATCAACTGTTACAAATTATCCTTTGTATTCTCATCAATAAATCTCAATAAAAAGATTAGAAAGGAATATCCAATACTTAATGGAAAAATATGTTCCATTTATGTGCTAAAACAAATGTAACATACCATGCCAAGGTTATATGTTTGATTCCCATTGAGGAGAAAATAACTTCTACATGTTTGTGATTTATCTCACAATGTGCCAATAAAAGGAAACAATTTCCTTCTTTACGTGATTTCACTTTGTTCCTTGATATCTAACATTATTCATTTGAAATTTGCAGACAAATCCAATTCTAACATAATCATTTTTTGTCAATTGCTATACTCTATACTCTTTGTATCTCTCTTATGCTATTTTAATATGAAATTATATTTACTCGTCATTTTAGCAATAATTCTTACAAACAAATACAACATCAAACCAATGATTTGAATCAAGCTTGGATAATATGTAAATTTCCCAACAATCAACAGTATGGAAAAAAAACCTACATCCATGAGATTTGAAGTTCATTTCATTTTAGAATCAAGAGATACCTTATACATAATAAATTTTGAAATCACATTTCAACAAGTGATTTTGGGGGTAATGGGGACCAAATGACTTACGGATTTGTTTAATAAACATTAGAACAACTAGATTGTAATAGAGAATGTTTAGGTCTATTACTGAACCATCTCATGTCACATTCTTTAACATTTCTGCTACACACACAGGTTACAACATACCAAAGATAATGGTCAAATAAATTTAATCAAGTGCTAGAATATGTCAAGGCCCATCCAAGAAACAAAAAATTGTGAAATGTGGAATATTTTAACTAAATTAATAGTCGAAATACAAATAGATTCTAAATGAGATTTAAGAACCTTAGGCATTGATATTATATCAAAATTAGCATATTAACCACCGTCTTGGACCCATATATACTAGATATATCTATTCATATATTAATGAGTTTAAGGTTTACAATAACAAATATTTCAATAAAATTTCCTTTGTTCCTTCACCATGAACAATTCAACCCCATTCAGAATATTAGATGCATATCCTATTGACATATTTACACATGGATTAATTGGAATTGAAATAACAATAATACTAAATAACATTCACAATTCAGAAATATGTTATTCCATTAAAATGCTCCTCACATTACATTCGAAAAAATTAGAAATCCTCATACCTCCACTTTGGCCTGATTTCCATTTTCTTGGCCCTTTCCTCTTCCATCTTCCTACTTGATCCTCTCTATTCTCTCTTCCTACTTTCAATTACAATGATCAATTATATACAACAACAATGTTTTTTTGAGATCCACTAAAGGTGGACCTAATCTTTCATACAAGGAAAATATAAAATCTAATCCTAAAACCTCTAACTCCTCAACAACTATCCTCAAATAATATATTATATGTCAATGAGGAATAATTCGTCATTTCTTAAATAAATCCTTATTCATTAAGAAACTAATTCCCTATATTTAATTACATTAAATTGACATTAAATTAAATTAAGGGAACTCACTTCCTTTAGTGAATGTGATAAGACGTCCTAGGTCTTATTGACTTGAAGAAATTCTCTTGCATCATACTCCCAAGGTAAAATAATTAATGTGCTCTTGTTCATGAGTCTTCAGATTGCTTCTGCTAACTATACCTTCAATCTTTGTTTGACATATTTTCCCCATTGTAGGTGCATTTACTACAATTTATCCTCCTCCTGAACCCAAAACTCTATGTTTTTGTTGTCGACTTGCCTTAGTGTCATGAAAATATTAAACAAAATTCATTCTAATGCTAAACTTTTGCATTGATTCTATACTCTTCAACTCTTGTAGTTGTTTTTGTGCAACTAATACCCTTTATATTTTAGGTTTCGATACCTTTGAAAATTTCCACTTGTCCTACTAATATACTTTCTTGAAATTAATTTATTTCTATTATCGACTGTCTTATTCACCTCATCGTTCTCCTTCTTAGGAAATTTATTCATCCTAACATATAAGTCATCAATTTCTATGTCCAACTTCCTCCTTTCGTGGTCCATTTTGCTAGAATTCCTCCATTGAAGCTGCACTTCAAAAATCACAAATTTTATGGCCTCAATTGTGATTCATTGTTAAAATTCCACTCTTCATCGCTAGACATATCTACAATGATGTTTAAGGAACTTTGTTTCCTCCTTCATGTTTTCTTTATGGAATATTTACTTCCATCTTCCAGACTCTTGATTTTACCTACATTTGCACATGAAACAAATTTATTCAACTAATATTAAATCTATGAAAATCATCATTAGTTATAAAAATCAATGGTTCCTTTTCTTCATTGATATATGAAAATATGTAGTCTACTATTTTTCCATGTGCATTAATATTTATTTGAACCTTTGATTCCTATTTTACATCCTACTGGTGATGTATCCTATCCGCAATTGTTGTGTAGTCCTCCTCAATCCTAATATTTAATAGCCATTCCTCTAACATCTTCAATTTTGAATTATAGTTTGCATTTCCTTCTTCTGGTATATGGTTTTCATCCACCATTCCACATGATGGAATATTATTGTCTCTATCATCATCCTCTTGAGCTCAATGAAATAAAATTCCATTCTTATGTTCTCTTGGAAATCTATCTAGAAATTTGATTTCTTCTGTTGGAAATACTGAAAGGGGGGGGAGGGGGGGTGAATCAGTATTCCTTTCAATTAGAGCATTAGTTAATCTTCAATTATTATCAGTGTTTGTACAATGATAGCAGCAAACAAGATGAACACAAATGCACACAGTTTTTAAGGTGGAAACCCACTCTGGGACAAAAACCAGCTAATGCTTTTCTAATAATTATTTAATATTCAACTCCAACTGAAAATAAAGCTCCAACTTCCTAGAATCTAGAAAAGCATTCTTCTCCAGCTCCCACTGGATGGACACTCCAACACCCAAGATTCTTCAGTAGTCAACTGAACGGATGCCTCAAACCCAATGAGCTACAACTCACCCTAGCACCACCCTACCACCCTATAGAAGAATAAAAGAAGAATGGACTCCCGTACCAGGGAAAATGGTCCACTTTACAATGATATAGAATGATGCAGAAGAAGAAGATATACTAGACCATAACCCCAACTTTGACACAACCACATAATGATGATCCTAGACCTCCCAACACTGCCTCTTCAACCCTTGGCAGATAGACACTAGTACAATTTGTACAATAATGTATTTACAATGACTAAGTACAATGATACCTTTACAATGATTGTATGCAGTGCCGCCCACTTGAAGACTTCATATGATGAACTTACTGCTGTTGTTATGCACCTTGGTTGCTTCTCTTGTCATGCTACCCTTTGCTACACCTTGCTTTTCTTTTCTACCGTAGAAAGTCTGGTCCTTTGCAACCCTTGACAACACATGATCTAGCTTTTTCTTGCCTTCTAGGAGCTCAATATTGAATCTGATGTATCTCTGTCATTTTAGATCCTCAATATTTTATTTTCAGTCCTGTAGTAGTCCTCTGAGTCATATTTCCAATGCCACAGTTCTGATCCAATTTGGATTCTTGAAGAGATATTTATACCCAATCTCTCACAATGCCCTAATTATGGATAGTTTCAGCAGAGTGCACTTGTACGGCATGCCACGTGTCACTATTTCTTCATTTGTTTCTCAAATTGATAGAGAAAAATTAAAGATTGTGAAATATCCATCACTCTTTATGGCATTCCAATCCGATACTGACAGAGAGAGTTATGACAAATTTACCAAGGTCACTTCTTTGAGATGAATTTCAGGAGCCTGCAAAAACCCTAACTTACACAGATCATATCTCAGAAAATTTTGCGCATCTTGATCTGAAATTTTTACTGCAAATTCCTCAGGATTTCGGCTTCACCTCATAAATATTTCAGCTTCTGAAACTTCGTAGAAAAAAAGTTAGAACGAAAATTCCAAGATGACCTGTTTCATATGGCCGAATCCCTTGCATAAGGAGGAAATGAAGATCACAATTTATATGAATGCTTAAGTTGAGAGGGGCTTCAACAAGTGAATGTGGGAGGGATTTTAGGAGCTTAAAAAAATATTAATTATGACTTTTCAATGACCCATGCCCCAACCCCATGGGGTTTTAGCCCACTAACTGGGGGTACAAACTTCAAACATGAATATCTCTCAAACCGTGAATAATTACATGGCGTGCCATATATCAACGAAAACATCTCGACAAGTAGAAACCATCAAAAGCATTATTGACCTAGAATATATTAATTTGGTAGTTCAAAATTCCCATGCAATATTGGGTTAGCCCCCGGTGCTGCTTGGGTTGACATCAATGACAACCGTTGATCAACAATCTCCCCCTTTGGCATTGATGGCAACACAAGTACTCCCCCTGTGATCATGACACCTCTTCCTACAACATTCTCTCCCCCTTTGACATCAATGGAAAAGGGTAACTCCCCCTAAAACACAACCATCCTACAGACCTGTACACACTTCCACTCCCCCTTTATATTCTGAAAAAGGAAAATCTAATGAGAACTTGGGAGAATCCCAAGCTTCTGGCGAAGATATTCCAATGTTGGCGAATATTTAATATGTGATTCTTTTGGTGCTGCTTGGAATCTTGCTACTTGTCCAACTGCTTGCATAACATCTGGTTGGGAGGCTGTTACATATAGAAGACTACTAATCATAGATCTGTACAACCTTTGATCCACATCCTTAGATGAGTCATCTATGCTCAATTTGCAACCTGTTACCATTGGAGTAAGGATGGGTTTACAATCTTCTATTTTAAATTTCCTGAGCATTTCCTTGATGTACTTGGCTTGACATATAAATATTCCTTTCTCTTGCTGAGATATTTGAAGCCCTAAGAAGTATGTCAGCTCACCAAGTAAAGACATCTTGAAATCACTTTGCACCTTTGTAGGAAACTTCTTACCTAGTCGATCATCATTGCTACCAATTATTGTATCATCCTCTTTAGCTATTAGACATGCTTTGGTTGCTTCATCTAGAACATATATGTTGTTTGGAGCTCGACTTGCTATAGCCACAATTTCACCATACATGCCTTTCCTAATTTCACATTTCGTGGAGTTGAATAGTATTGTGTGTCCTTGATCACACATTTGTCCAACACTGAGAAGATTGTGATTCATGTTTTCAACCAATAGAACATTCTTGGCTAGAGCATCTTTTCTTCCGAGAGTGACAGTACCTGATCCTATAACATTTGAAGATCCATCATTTCCAAAGGACACGGTTCCATCCTTCTTATCTTTCAGAGATACAAATTTATTTCTATCTCCAGTCATATGCGTTGAGCAACCGCTATCAACATACCACACATATTTTTTCTTTTCAACCTTGAAAGCGAGAGCACAATTATCATTCTTCTTCTTCTTCCATGTTCGTTCATTCTGTGGCTTCGAAGATTCTTCTGGAGGATTTTCAAGTCTGCAGTGTTTGGCTATGTGTCCAAAGTTTCGACATTTGTAACATTATTTCTGAAATGTTCAAATCTATTGATGTTTCGCTGAGCCCTGGGAGGTTCATATTTGACAGATCTCCTCGAATTGTATTCGTTCCTAGGGTACGTGCGACATTCTATAGCTTTATGACCAAATTTTCCACATGAATAACAGTAGCCATAAAAAATATGTTGGTACCTGGATGGAAATTTTTGTCGAGGAATTGTATTCCAAGGCTGTTCTTGCGAATCTTGTCCAATAAAGTATACATGCATGTCAGATCTCATAGGTTCATTGTATTTTGTTGTAGAAGGTCCTGCTTCTTCTTTGTAACCAATGCTAGTTTTGTCATTGTAACATCGTTTGTTAATGAGTTCTTCCAATTCCCTTGAGCTGTTGGCATAGTTTTGGATAGTTTTTCCTCTCTTCACTTCCTCACGTAGTGAGACTACTTTGGCTTCTAATTCTTCCCTTTCTTGGTTGCTTTCTTCCAACTTCTTTTGAAGTGACTCTTCAATGCATTTTTGTTCTTCAACTTCAATTTTGAGACCTTGAACTTGTTCTTCAAGAGTATTGGAACGGATCTTCTCCGCCTTGAGATCTTTTATAAGCTTGATTACTTCCTCATAAAATTCTTCTATGGTCCATCCTTCTTCTTCGTTGTTTGATACCTCTTGTTTATTGTGCTTGGCCATAAACAATACTCTCTCATTGGCTTCTTCTTCACTATCATTGTCTTCATCGAATGATGAGCTATCTTCTTTAGAGAGAAAGTTCCTTTTGGATCCTTGCTTGTTGAATTTATTAAAGCCTTTCTTTCTTTTTGAGTTGCCATTACTTTTGTTTGGAAATTTTGCTGCAAAATGCCCAACCTCATTACAGCTGAAACATATCAATGGAAGTTTACCTTTGAATTTTCCCTTACCAATTTGTAGTTTTCTCGTGAAGTAAGCATATTCTTCATCTAAAAGACCTTCTTCATCATCTCCCTTTTCTTCACACTTGTAGGTGCATGTCTTTTCAATTGAAGGTTGTTTATCCTTATTGGTTTTCTTAGATGCAACGAACACAATTTCTAGATGCAAAGTACCCTCTTCTTCATCAAGTCTCATTTCATATGCTATGAGAACTCCATGTAATTCCTCTTTGCTGAGTTTTTCCAGATTTGCACTGTATTCTAAGACCGATACCTTTGGGTTGAATCTCCCTGGTAACGTTCTAAGAATCTTCTGTATAATAGTCTTCTCGTCAACTGGCTCTCCCAATCCTTCCAGAGTATTGGTTATTTCATCAACATATTGAAAGTATGCAACAATGTTGCAATCTTCTTTCATTCTGAGTTGCTCAAATTTTTCTCTATAGATTTGAAGCTTTGCTTCTTTGACATTTGAGTCACCTGCATATATATTCTCAAGCTTGTCCCATAAATTTTTGGTGGTTTTACAACCCAACACCTTATGATAAGCAGATTCAATAAGTCCACTGATAATAATATTCTTTTCTTTTACATCATTTACCAAATTCTTCTTACCTTGTTCATCCGCGGTTGATGTAAATCCATTTTGAACAATGTCCCATACTTCGTAACCTTTTGCCAAGAGATAGACCTCCATTCTTCCTTTCCAAAGTGCATAATTATTTTCATTGAATAGAGGTACACCATTCTTGGTATGCTCCATGACCTCCTTCCAGCTGTTAAACTGCTATTGAAGGAACCAAGCTCTGATACCAATTGTTGGAAATACTAGGGGGGGGGGGGGGGTGAATCAGTATTCCTTTCAATTAGAGCATTAGTTAATCTTCAATTATTATCAATGATAGTAGAAAACAAGAGGAACACAAATGCATACATTTTTTAAGGTGGAAACCCACTCCGGGACAAAAACCAGCTAATGCTTTTCTAATAATTCTTTAATATTCAACTCCAATTGAAAATAAAACTCCAACTTCCTAGAATCTAGAAAAGCATTCTTCTCCAGCTCCCACTGGATGGACGCTCCAACGCCCGAGATTCTTTAGTATTAAACTGAATGGATGCCCCAACACTCAATGAGCTACAACTCACCCTAGCACCACCCTACCACCCTATAGAAGAATAAAAGAAGAACAAACTCCCGTACCAGGGAAAATGGTCCACTTTACAATGATATAGAATGATGCAGAAGAAGAAGATATACTAGACCATAACCCAAACTTTGACACAACCACCTAATGATGATCCTAGACCTCCCAACACTGCCTCTTCAACCCTTGGCAGATAGACACTAGTACAATTTGTACAATAATGTATTTACAATGACTAAGTACAATGATACCTTTACAATGATTGTATGCAGTGTTGCCCACTTGAAGAATTCATATGATGAACTTCTTGCTACTGTTATGCACCTTGGTTGTTTCTCTTTTCATGCTACCCTCTGCTTCACCTTGCTTTTTTTTTCTGTCGTAGAAATTCTGGTCCTTTGCAACCCTTGACAACACATGATCTAGCTTTTTCTTGCCTTCTAGGAGCTCGATATTGAATCTGGTGTATCTCTGTTATTTCAAATCCTCAATATCTAATTTTTGGTCTTGTAGTATTCCTATGAGTCTTCTTTCCAATGCCATAGTTCTAACCCAATTTGGATTCTTCAAGAGGGATTTATACCCAATCTCTCACAATGCCCTATTTAAGGACTGTTTCAGCATAGCGCAATTGTACGACGTTCCATGTGTCACTGTTTCTTCATTTGTCTCTAAAATTGATAGAGCTGAAATTAAATACTGTGCACTATCCACCACTTTTTATGGAATTCCAATCCGATACTCAGAGAGAGTGTTATGACGAATTTACCAAGGTCACTTCTTTGAGATGAATTTCAGGAGCCTGCAAAAACCCTGACTTCCACAGATCATATCTCCAAAAATATTGCGCACCTTGATCTAAAATTTTTACTGAAGCTTCCTCTGGATTTCATCTTTGCCTCATAAAATTTTTAGCTTCTTAACTTTCGTAGAAAATAATGTAGAGAGAAAATTCCACGATGACCTGTTTCAGATGGTTGAATCCCTTGCCTAAGGAGGAAATGAGGATCACAATTTATATAAATGCTTAAGTTGAGAGGTGCTTCAACAAGTGAACGTGGGAGGGATTTTAAGAGCTTAAAAAAATATTAATTATGACTTTTGAATGACCCACACCCCAACCCCATGGGGTTTTAGCCCACTAACTTGGGGTACAAACTTCAAACCATGAAGAATTACATGGCGTGCCATATATCAACGGAAACATAACGACAAGTAGAAACCATCAAAATCATTATTGACCCAGAACATATTAATTTTTTAGATCAAAATTCCCATGCAATATTGGGTTAGCCCCTGGTGCTGCTTGAGTTGACATCAATGACAACCGTTGATCAACATCTTCATCAAATTTTATGAACATTGCATATAATTGTTGCTCTTCATCTTATTCATCCTCCTTTTGGCTACCTTCATAATCCAAATTTTCCTTTTTTACTGAAATAACAAGTTCGTGTAACTATTCTCCCATAACTACATTTATCCATTGTGTATTATTTCCACTTTGATTACCTTTATAAGACAATTTTTTCTCTTCCTTTCTTGTAATAGGATTCCAACTTTGTTCTTCCTCTATTCTTCTGACAGTGTTGGATTATTTTCCAACATCTTCAATACCTACAAAACCTACAGTCATATGCAAATTATTAGTTTTAAAAACATAAGGCTCTCTAGCCTCCTTTGGTGTCTTTGTTATCAGTTATTTATGTTGATCTTAACTTTTCAAGTAACCCATAAGACTTTCATGAAGTTTCTTGTCAGTCTCCTCACCAAGGAATGATCCTTTTTATGGTTCACAATAGTGAACAACCCCTTTCTCATACTAATATTCTCTGAGTTCCTCTTCCTTAAACCAAGCACTCATCATGTGCTACAACTTCTTCCTCAATTTTCTTGCAAAAAAAATCCTTATAGGCCATGTAACCTACATCTTCATTCTCCATGCACATCTTTCATCCTTTCCACTTTCCTATAGAAACATCATCATTATACTAAGTTGTTCCTGCATCTTAGTGATTTCTTGGTCAAATTCCTTTTGACTCATCTTCTTCATCCTTGTGCCAATTGCTTTGGAATTTTCATATATTCTATTGTGGCTTACACTTGAACCCTTTCGTAACCATCAAAAATCATCTTTACTTTTCCTTTCTGAAATTTATACTTCCATTTGTGAGCCACACTAAGCCTCTATAATAGCAAGTATATTTCACCCTTCTACAAGTACCTCACCAAGCTTATCATCTCATAATTTGGCCTTTTGGTAACATTGGTTTTCTTCTATGAACCTTCCTTCATTCCTCTATGATTTTATACTCTACTCACTCTCAAGAGCTTCACCCACTCTTCTCTCTAGAAGACTCTACCCACATTTCCAACTATGGATCTATCTTAATAACTTCTACATTACCTCATCTAGAAGTTGCTCTCCTTTATATAATGCAATATTTTCTACAAAGGTTAGCACAAATTTCCGTATTTCTATACTACTACCTGCAATCAAAAAATACTTTGTGCAACATAAATTGGAAACAATAAGACCAAATTACCTAGTATATCTTAATAGATCTACTTCTTCCAAGAACGTTTTGAGTTCCTTTCTTCAAACTGCGGCAAAAGTAATTTCTATTATCAACATTCTCAAGTTTTTCTCCAAGTTTATATGGGAAATCCTCCTCTGCATAAGTTCCTATGTGATTTTCCTCCTTGTTCAAACCTCCATTACTCCTTGCTCATTAATTTCCAATCATACTCAAATTTATTATTAAATAAAATAAATTTGTTACCTCACACCTCCTTCAATGTTTCTCTGCTTCCATATTTCCTTCAATGCTTCAAACATTATGTTGACATCTTTTCCAATTATGATATTATGCGCTAGTATTATTCCAGTGCTACCATTAGCTTCAAATTCTCTCAATCATTCACATAAGTATGATTTAACCCTGCTATAATACCATTTTATGTAGGGATAAAGGAACTTGACCTATTCTAAGCCACAAATGACTAGAATTAAATATTTTCTTACCAAATATTTGAAGTTCATATTTATATTCCAATTCCCTCAAATATTGATTTTCAATCATTATTCCAAGACTTGTCACTTATTTTATACTTCGTTGTGTCTATAATTACTTTATTAAATACTTCCACGCACACAATGTTTCACCAATTACACAAAAATTCACATAATATTACCAAATCTTATACTTGAAATAAAACATAAAGATATATCTCATGGAAATTTATCTAGATAAGGTATTTAGGTGTCTTTGACAATGATTCAACAATAACAATTTATAGGGGTTTCTTTCAACCAATGGTATTTTACCAATTGTTACAACTTATCCTCTATCTTCTCATCAATAGCTTTCAATCACAAGATTATAAAGGAATCAATACTTACCATATCAATATGTTCCTTTTCCGTGCTAAAACAAATGTAGCATACCATGCATAGGGTATGTTTTTGATTCTCGTTAAGGATAAAAAAATATTTGCATGTCTATGACTTATCTCACAATGTTCCTATAAAAAGAAATTATTTCCTTCTTGACATGATTTCATTCTGCTCCTTGATATTTAACATTGTTGACTTGAAATATGTAGGCAGAGCCCATTCTAACATAATCCTTTTCGTTTCATTTTTTGTATTCTACACTCTTTGTATCTCTCCTATGCTCTATCAACTTGAATCTATTTTTACTAGAGATTCTAGGAATAATGCTTACAAACAAACACAACATAAAACCAATGATTTGATCCAAACATGAATAATGTGTAAATTGAACAAAAATTGACACAACGAAAAAATCCTGCATCCATGAGATTTTAAGTTCATTTTGTTTGAGAATGAAGTGATACCTTATATGTAATATGTTTTGAAATAATTATTTTAACAAGTGATTTGAGAGTTAATGATGACCAAATGGCTTATGTCCTTTTCTAACAAACATTCCAACAATCATATTGTAATAAACAATTCTTAGGCCTATTATTGAAACTTATCATGTCACATTATTTAACCTTTCTTCTACAAAAATAATTTACAACATACCAAAGCCAATGGTCAAATAAATTTAATCAAGTAGTGGATTATTTCAAGACCCATCTCAAAAACAGAAAATTGTGAAATATGGAATATTTTAATTGAAGCAATATTTGAACTACAAATGGATTCTATGCTAGTTTTAATAACCCCACACATTGATATTCTATCCAAATTAAAAAGTCAACCAACAAATCAGACCATATACTAGCATGGAAAATTTTAGGGGCTAATATTCGCAGGTGGGCTAATTTTCCATGGTTTAAAAAAAATATTTTCCAATTTCCATTTTTTTCTAAAAGTGATTCGCCCAAATTTTATGGGATGCCACTGTATAAAATTATGTTATCCTAAAAATCGCCAAAAAAATATAGAGACTATATAAATTCATTATAAATTTGGATGTCTTAAAAAAACATCACCAAACATTTTACACTATGCACATTAGGGACTCGTAGGATTTGCCAAGGTTTCTAAACTCTAAGATAAATTTCCATCCTGTTAGTCATCAGTATTTTTTTACATGTTGTTGATGACTAGATTCCTTAGCTAAGTTTTCTAGAAGCTAATCTCAATCTATCAATTTGTCATCTAGAAAACACCCCAAACAAGTTTTTGTCCTCCTACCCCTCCCTATCAGTCTATGATGAGAGCAGTCTTTAGTTTTCAAGTCATGTCTCGTGTCAGCAAAACCTCCCTGTCTATAGCTGTCATAACTTTGTTTCTAGGATATCATTTTCCCTTGTTTCTCATACAAATTCATTGTCCAATAGTTGACAAAGTGTCTGCTCCTCTATCCCTGATCATCTTCTCATATGACAATCTGATCATGCCTAAGAAAATATTCAGAATCTATGACTATTGTTTCTAAGTTAGATAGTGGTGTTTAGGGAAATTTACCTTGACAAAGTTATCCTAAGCCAAAAACCATATGTCTGTTACTAGTCAGCCATAAATTGTTTTACTATTCTGCAAAACAATCCTTGATCTATCCATAGGTCTCACACCACTAAGAGGTCGCTTTGTCTCATTTTAGAAAAGTTCAACAAAGTTTCAAGTCAAGAAAAGAGAAGGAGTTTCCCCTGTCTGAAGAAATATGCTTAGATCAAGCATAATCGCCATGAAACACTAAAGAAGCCCTCCAAGGTTCAAAAACATCTGTTTTTTACATCTCTTCAGGGGTGTAATTGAATGATGATCGGTAGGAAAATAAGAGAAAAGGGGCAAGTTCAAATAGGTCCCTCATGTTGAAGGGGTTTTGCCATCAATAAGGCAAATGAAGTGAAATGAGTAAAGAGCAGCTAGCATATATGGTTTTAAATCCAAAAGCTACCTGAAGAACAAAGATCATTCTCCAAGTCACATGAATAAAAAATATTGAGTGATGCTGATCAATGGTGCTCCATAATCTCCTCCAAAATCAGTGCTGCATAATATTTCCAAAGGGCATCATCATGTAGGGCATAAGAAGACAACTTCTTCTTATGTTATTTTGAACCTGAGATATGAAAATTGGTCAAAGGGAATTTCAATGTACCTCTGAATACACAGTCAAAGGAAAATATAGCTCAATGATGTCTAGCAGCAAACACTCTCCATATACAAATCACATTTCTTCTGGTCTTGTGTTCACAGTGATATTTTACAAAAGGATATATACATCTCACACAAGGCCTCATAAAACAAGAGTACATTAGTTTCAAGTGATTTTATCAATGATAAATGTCAAATTCCACTTTGTTTCCTATTGGCATTCTTCAAACAAACATACAGAGCAAGGTACAATGTTGAAATAGATGAAGATTTTGTGTTTAATATGACCTCCTTCAAATAATAAGCAAAGGGTTAGAAACAAATGATGAAACCTCCTTCATATAAAAGCATAGGGTAAAAGACACATTGTTGTGACCTCCTTCACTAATAATTAGAGGATCAGCATGTTTTTAAGTAGCTTCAGAAGTTGTTTTGCGCCACCTCATCCAAAGATGAACAGAGAATGCATAGCAGGGTTTAAAATGTTGTGTTTGATAAAATTTCTGTTGATAAGACTAGTTGAGAAACAGTGGTGAAACAAATAATATTTCATAGATTGAATGACCTTTTTCATATCACAAGCAAAAGGTTGACATGCTGGTGTTAAAGGCCTCTGATCTTATGTTTATGAAAACCTCCTTCAAAGGATAAATCAGAGGTTATAGTTTTTGACTAAGAGCAACCTCATCTAAATGGCCAAGGAGGTAGACCAAGCTTGGTTTAAAAATGACTTTTGCAGACCAATATAAAGAGACATTCACACAGATGGTTTCATGTTGAAAAAACATTTTTTATGGTTTATCAAAAGTACTCCCTCCAAGTGATGAATAAAGGGAGAGCGCCAAAGGTTACTTTTTCAGCTCATTTAAAGGACAGAGGGCACATTGTTAAGATAGGTGAACTGTCATTGTTTGAAGGCCTCCTTCATCATGAGCTAAGGGCCCAACAATGATTCTAAATTAGCATGAGTGGTCACATTTGCAAGGATTTTCTTCAGGACAAATAGAAGGTGTATACACAGTCAAAAGAAAGTGTTAATACAAAGTGCCTAACAGATAAATTCAAGTTTCAAGTTGAAATACCACCTTCAAAAAGACAGTATGGCATAGTGTCTGATAAAGGTAAATTTTTATGATTTAGAAGCCTCCTTCATCATACAGATAGAGAAAACACATGGTTTAAAAGACCTCCTTTACTTCACAAATAGTGGGTTTATATAGTGGTTTTAAAGGACTGCAATAGTGATTTTTATGGTGACCTCCCTAGTAGACAAATAGAATCAAATCATAGTTTGATAACCTCCTTTGTGACAAACAAGGGGTTAAAAACAAACATCAGGGTTAAATACGTTTTGAAGATAAATTTTCAGTGACTTTAGAGTTGAAACATCAGCCATTTTTCAAAAGTTTTCTTTAAACAATCAAAAGAAGAAAACTATTTTCAAAATAAAAAATCAACAGAGTCATTTTGTTTTAAACAACAAATGATAAGGCCAGCTAAAGGGTGAATTCATCTTATTTTTAAAAAATAGATAAAGGAGGGGAGGTTTTTATAAAGCCTTATGATTATAAAACTCGAGCATAGCATATCTTGGTGTCCTTTGGCAAACCAAGTCACGGAGCAAAAGAACAATTTTTTGAAAACGTTTGAACTCTTTCAACGCGCGACGTGCCTATAGGTGCCTGCGATATAAATTTGCACACAGCGCAGCGCGCCTGTGTGGTTGCGCGGCATGCCTGTGCCTAGCACCTGGTGCCCATCTGAACGCGGCATGTTCTTCCCATTCAGGCCTACCCGGCTCAGCGCTCTGCCTGAACACGACGCCCATGAAATTGTTTCCTTTATACAAGCGCTCGAGCTGTTGAAAGAGCTCCTCTCACCTGCTTTGCACCCCTGCCATTCCCATTTTTCATATCCTGCCCTTACACTTCTCATTATCACTCTCTGTACAGTCCATTTCTAAATGGCCCGAGCCATCCATGAACGGCCCACCGCCTGAGCCACCTCTGAACGGCTCAACGCCCTGGCCACTTCTGAACGTAAGTTTTGCTTTCCCGGGCCAATATTGAAAAGAGTTGCAGCAAAGAGAAAAAGGCCACCAAAGGTGTTGATGACCAAACTTTTTCACAAGGAGCACATACAAAGAGGTATTTATATGTTTTATCCAGAAGTTTTGATTTAAAGATATGTTTGAAAATCACAAATTCTGAAGAAAAAGATCAGTAAAAAAGGGCTAGATATCTGTTAATTTGTAAATGACCTGTTTTTCAAGCCTCCATAGGATAAAATGAGAGACCAAACATTGTGTGCTAAAAGTAAACATAACATGTCCTCAAGGTCATAGGTTTTTGTGTGCCAGCCTTAAGAAAAATTAAACAGAACATGTCCTCAAGGTCATAGGTTTTTGTGTGCCAGCCTTAAGAAAAACATAGTTTCTCTTAAAATTGTCATAATTAAGAAACAGAGAAACAGTGATAAAGGAAGAAAGGTTTGTTGGCAGTTTTAAAGGGATATTTGTTGTTTTGAGTTTGTAAAAGGATAGTCACAATTTTACAGAGAAAGCCAAGCATTGTGTGCTAAAAGAGGAAAAGAAACTGATCTTCATCAAACAGATTATCTGCTAGCCTAGGAAAGAAGGATAACAGTTATTTCAAAAGGAGAAACCTAGTTGGTTTTCAAGAGTGCCCTCTTTACTTAGAGACAAAGGAAGATAGTAAATTAAAGGAGGAAAGGGTTGTTATCAGTGTCAAAAGGGCCCTTATGTTGGATAAAGAATATGGCTTAGCTTTGGTAGGAGACTCATCATTCGTAGAAATTTGCTGAATAATGAAGTTTATTCGCTGCGATTAACCTGATCATACATCAATTCGAATTGCATGCATAACACATAATCGCTTCTACCATTAATCGTCACATGCGAAATAAAAAAACAAAGCGACAGAACATCAAATCACACACATAGAACGCAGCATGTACGGGGAAAGCTTATAGCTAAAAACCCCCAGCTATATGTATCATATAATGGATGAGAAACATTCAGCAATACATAATACAATACTCCTCACAAGTACTCAGTACTATCTCATATGCTGAACACAAAACTAGCTAGATCTGAAACTAGTCACAGGTTCAAATCTTCCCGCTGCTCTGCCTGCCTCTACTGCGCAATCCAAAAGTGAATATAGCTGAATGGAATTCGAATTCACTTAGTTGGTACAGCGCAATCATCATTGGCATCATCATCCCACTGATTTGTGCAAATCTCATGCACAACTAATGTACAACTGCTGTCAGTCTCACCCTTTCATCTACCTCTTCCACTAGTATTTCACTAAACTGTCCATGCACTGAGTTAACTGATGTGTTATTTTAGTTTAATAATGAGTTAATATCAGTGAATTAATTAATAATTAATTCACCCAACTCATCTCTAGCATAATCACAAGTTAAACTGATCATAACTAGTTAAACTAGTTAACCGAAACACCTCCTCCATCAACTCCTAAATCAACTCCACCAAAACTCCGCCACATGAGTCTAACTGAAGTCTAACATGCAATAGCTCAACTAACCCATGGGAAATTCGAATTTCCTTATGTCAGCTGCATGCCCCACCTCCGGGGGTCAAACTGAAGTGCTCTAAGAGGATAAACTGAAGTTTATAGTCCAAATATTATTAAGGGTAAAT
This sequence comes from Pinus albicaulis, assembly GCA_034641835.2. Lineage (NCBI taxonomy): Eukaryota > Viridiplantae > Streptophyta > Pinopsida > Pinales > Pinaceae > Pinus > Pinus albicaulis. The sequence goes on from JAXQQM020065021.1 coordinate 51,435, forward strand.
TATATTTGACTGTTCTATTTTTAGCCCGGCAGTCTAAAAATAGAAACCACCTGAATGTCTAAAAATAGATGTCCATCTATTTTTACCAACATGACCAATCCTCCAAGAATATCATACTGCAGCTCCCGGTACATGATCCATATGTCTAAAAATAGACATAGTCTAAAAATAGACTTTTCGACAAAAATCACATGTGTGGTCCCCACCTAGTTTAGGTGATCACTTTCCAACTAGGATCAGGAAAGATGTTTCAGGAGGCCTCCTTCACTGTTTCTTGTTTCCATTTTCAACACATTCTAGGTTAAACCTTGTACTACATAAAATAGGAGTCACCGTTTTAAAAACTAGTACCTTGTGAAAGTTTAAACTTGTTTTTCAAGTACATAAAAGATCATACAAGCCTATAAAGAGAAGACAAGAGTTTGTGTTGCTTCTTACTCAAAGGATGTGAGACTACTTTTTAGAGAAACAATGATCATCAAAGAGGAAACATAGCTATTTCCAAACACATTCTATTTATCTAAAAATCGCAAATAAGCAGTGATAAAGGAGGAAAGAATTGTTGTCAATTTGAAAGAGTTTTCTTGTTGTGAGTAATTAAGGATAAAAATAGTCTTCAAGGGGAGGAAAGAGTTTTTGTGTCAAAAACAAAAGGGGACTTGGCTTCAAAAACCACAAATAGATCTTATTAAATGCCTCTTTTCTCAAGACATAGTGTTGGAGAAGTAAATTTGTTTTCATTTAACAAATAATTGTTTACCAGCTAAAGAGAAAATCAGTGCTCAAAGAAGGGGTCTATTTTTCAGTACAGTTCAAGTTCTTGTTTTGGTAAGTCAGTGAAGGATATCATAAAGTGAAAATGCCTCTAAAGAAGGACAGCAGGAGTGGATATCACAATAGGTTTGAGCCTTTGAAAACTCAAGATGTAAATGAATCCCCTTCAATTCTTTTTAACTTCCATGAGGTGGGTTGCCTTGATTTTTGCCAAAAGTTCCAGGAGGTCACCAGTTACCTTCCCTTAACACAACTGTTCGCCCTGAGGTTGCAAGGAAAGCATGTCCATCTAGCAGGGTACTTCAAAATCACTCCTAGGGCTATCTATAAAGCAACTAAGATCCCCTATATAGGAGAAAAGTGGTTCAAACAAACATACCTAGATATGAATCACTATAAACCCTTTCTAAAACTAGACCATCAGGATGCTTGCCAAGCTATTTTCTATTTTTCTCACTTATTGAGTAGCTATGCCCCCCTCATGAAAGTCATCATGAAGTATTTCACATGTGAAGGGAGGTTTTCCCAGATTTATGCCTATCACATCAAGATTCTTATGCATTTCACAATAACTCAATTGTTGAACCTACCTTTCTTCCTCTATAGAAGAATTGACAAGATGGCCTCTACTGTCCAAAAGAAGCCCTCTACTCAAAAAAAATCTTGTTTGTTTCGTCATTCCCTTATCAAGATCATCATCCTCCAACAACTTGAAAAGAAAGGAGTGCCTTGGGAGACCTTCACTTCTCATCCAGATTTTGCCATTGCCTCTTCATCTCATGTGCCTTCCTCACCATCCACTCACCATGTCTCTCCCTCTTCTATTCAATATACTCCTAAAAGGAAAAAATCCCCTATGATTGAGAGTGAAGAAGAGAAGAGGCAAACCAGTGATGAAGAAGGGCAAAGTGACAAGAAGCAAACTAGTGATGATGAAGGACAAAGTAAAGAATCTAAACATGACAGTGAGGAAAAAGGAAATGATGGCAAGCATGAAAAAAATGATGGTGAGCATAACAGTCATGAAGAGGAACATGATGGCAGCCAACACATCAGTAAGAATGAGGGTGATGAGGGACAAAATAGTGAAGGTAAAGAGCACAAAAATCATGAAGAAAGCATGGAGCAAAAAGATCAAAATAGTCCTAAGGGCAGCCAATACCAAACCAAGGACCAAGTTGAGCAAGTGAAAGTAATGAAATATCCTCTCTCTTCCCCTCAACATAGCCAAGAGAATGTGCTAGCTGCCTCTCCTAGGCAAGGGGCCATGACTCTTCCTCCAAAAGTGGTGAAGCCTAGAAACATTGGATCCGCAAAGAAGAAGATCACTCCAGCAGTGACTAGCAATGTCACAAGAGCACTAAGAAGTAGAGGTAAACTGCCTAAGAAGAGTATTGTTGAATTGCCAAAGAGGAAGAGGACCAAGAAGTCTACCCAAGGAAAGGGTAAAGAACAAGAGGAACAACAGGAGAGTATTCATGAAAAGGAAAGGGAGTTTGACATCATACAAATAGAAAATGATGCTGGAGATGATGAAGCTAGAATTCTTGAGGCTCTTTTGCAAAACAGAGAAGTCCAAATAAATGACTTGGAAACTAATATAGAAAGGTCAAATGACCTGATACATGTTCTACAAATGCAAAACAAACAAATGAGTGGTCAAATGGCAGTTTATGAGGCCCAGACTTTCAAATACCAAAGGGAAGCCTAAAAAGCACAAGTCAAGCTTGAAGAGTTGATGGGAAAATTTGATGATACTGAAGAAGAAGAGAAGCCAATAATAAAGAGGCCTAGGACTATGGGCCTTAGGAAATCTTTGGAGAAAAAGAAGGAAGGAGAGGCAACCCTTGTTCGATCTTATCCTCTCACTCAATTGCTCACCCAAGAAATAGAAAATGATAAAGAATCATGGCTTGAAAGAGCCAACAAGAATTTAGAGGATAAATTAGAGAAATTTAACAGAGACTTGGATCTGCAAAGGAAGATGACCGGGCATTACAAGAAATTGAACCAATTTTCCTGAAGAAAGCTCAAACTTGCTCAAGAAAGGCTCAAAACTGCCCGAAAGAGGCGCCCAGTAGAAAAAGTGGAGAAAGGCATATCTAGGCTTGAAACCTTGGCCTCAACTTCCTTGCATGTTTCTAAGAACCCATAAGAGGCTTGCTCACCAAAATTGAGCAAATTTTGACATGATTGTTTTTTGTTTTTGTTTTTTGGCCCTAATTGCACATTTGTCAAGGCGTTGCCATAGGTGCTAGGAGCATCCTCAGCTCATGAAAGTCATTTTTTTGGATGGAATAAATTTTGGGGTAGCTACTCACAAATTTTTAGATCCAAAGGAGGTGTTTTGGTTCCCCAAAGAGGCTAAAAACAGTGATTTTTTAACTTTCTGCCTCACATATCAGCAAAGGCTACTTTTCTGGTTTTTTTTCACTCAGTTTAGTTTTTTACATAATTATAGGAATCATTTTGGGAAAAATAAAGTAGTTCTAGAAACTAGACATCCAGGGCTTTCCAACGAGCCATCATGGGCTTCGTTTTGACATCGGGAGGTCCCTCAAAGGTTGTCTACAAGACAGGAAATTTTTTGTTGCTACGTTCCTGTAGCATTTTGGGGAAAAAGGCAGATTTCTGAAGATGCTCATCCAAATGTGCGTTAAGCCTTTTTTAGCCATTTTCAGTCATTAAAAGTCAATTTTATTTCCATTTTTAGCATTTTATAGATATTTTTGAAGATATTTTGTGCCTTGGGCTTTGTAAAGCCTCAAGGACAAAATCAGATATTTGCAATAGGCCAATGGCCTTCTAGATGCTCTTGGATAGTTTCTTTATCTTTAGCCTATATATTCCAAAAGATTTAATTGTATCAAGAGGCTGAACTTAATGTTATAGAGCAATACATGATATTACAAGTTTTGAAGAAATACTTTGTCTCATGAAGTGGATGATTTCTTGTTTGTCTTGGATGGTGGAAGAGGACTGTTTGTAGGATTCCATGGCTTGGTGAATGGTATAGTATTCCTTATTTTTTTATGTTTTCATTAGTTTATCACACATGTTTTCATGCTTCTTGCTTGATGTAGGTCAATAAAGAATAGATTTGAGACATACCCATGGAGGCACCTCAAGTTTCCTGATTCACTATAGCTTCTATGTTTTTCTTCTTTCTTAGTTATGTCAAAGAATTATTAACTGCTCTTTGATACCCTAAGAACTTGTTATCAATTTCATTAATGGTTATTATGTATGCTATCTAGTATGATTCAAGTTATGCCCTGCTTACTCATAGTTATCCAAAACCCCATCACTGAAACCTTTTTCTGAATATTTGATTTTCCTAGTTAAACCAAAGAGGTCTTGTTTCGATCTTGCCCTTTGCCTATGCTCTGCAATCTTAGTTCAAAGTTCTTGATAACTCAAATATGATGTTTAGGAGTTCCCTCTTCATAGATTGAGTTGTTTGTTTGTCTTGTTTGTTTTCCCCAAAGTCTGAAGGTGATTTTCCCAAAGTTAGAGGGTCTTATACTTCTATGTATCGCCTGAATGTTTATTTTATGCATCTATCTGTTTGAGTTTCATTTATAGTGGTTAATGGTTAGCCCTACCACATGGATGTTTTCTGTAAAACTATTTGTGCTTAAAACTTCTTTGTTTTTCACAAACTTAGTGTCCATCCCATTTCACTCCACCTAAAAGATCCATTTTACCTCGACCAAATCAGCACTACAATATACCTTGTCCACCCTTTGAGGCAGTCACGACCTTATCAACCCCATAGCCCAGTTGATCCGACAATATTTTTATCTATTTATCCTTTGATCAGTTCTCCCTCAAAAAACCTAAAACAAACCAAAACATACTTAACAACTAGCCTAAAATCAGATACATAGAAAGCAAACAAGTTTACATCCTTTTCATAAATAGAGAGAGCCCTCTCTGAGTCTAGGAAGGCTAAGTCTTTGGGCTCCAAAGTTGGTTTGATGTTACCCTGTCATTTAGCTTGCCAATCTGCCAAATCATGAGACCCTAACACATCCTTCAAATTTTCACTATATACTAGATATATGAATTCAAACAAAAATGAGTTTAAGGTTTACAATAATGGAGATTTCATTAAAATCACCTTCATTCCTTCACCATGAATGATTGACCCCATTCAAGATGTCCTAATTCACATTGCATTTAAATATTTACTTAAGGATTAATTAGAATTGAAATAAAATTAATGTTGAATAACATCATTAAAATAATCCAAAGATAACATTCTACAATCTTAGAAACCCTCATACCTCTGCTTTGGCTTGATTTCCATTTTCTTTGCCCTCTCCTTTTCCATCTTCCTACCCACTCCTCTCTATTCTCTCTCCTTACTTTCATTTACAAAGATCAATTATATACAAAAATGATGGTTTTTGAGATACACTAAAGGTGGATCCAATCTTCCATACAAGGTAAATATCAAATTTAAACCTAAAACCTCCAACTCCTCAATAACTCTCCTCAAATAATATATTACATGTCGTTGTGAAATAATTCCTCATTTCTTAAATAAATATGTATTCATTACTAAAAATGATTCCCTATTTTTAATTGCATTAAACTGACATTAAATTAAATTAAAAAAACTCACTCCCTTTAGTAAATGTGATACAACCTCCTAGGTCTTGTTGTCTTGAATAAATGATCCTGCATCATAGGAAATCCTTTGGGATAAGTCTTAAAGATCATGGAGCCAACATAAAGAAGGAAATGATACAATCCTCATTTGTTGCAAAACATTCTTCCAAGAATAAGAATCACTTATGCCATGAAGATATTAATACCAGTGCCAAGGAAAACCACTACTTCAAATAAAAGTTTCGAAAAGCATTGGAAATCATAAAGCATCCCAATAATCTCAAAACTAAAAATTAACAAAAGTTAAATCCCCTTACTCACACAACACGAAACACGAATATCTTGATGATGAAGTCTTGGTTTATGTCCCCTCCGCTTCGCTCCCTTCCCTTCCCTTCTCTTCCCTTTTCGTTTTTTATTCCCCCTCCTCGTCTCAAAACTTTCCTTTCATCTTATAGTGTCCTTTTATTCCTATCCCTCTATTCACATTCTAACTTTCTACCTTTCTTACTAACTCTCGTCTTTATTAATTTAATTTAATACTATTCAGTTTTTCTTGTTATATTTATAGTTATGGGATTTTATTTCATTTTTCCCCACTTATTCATCTATCTATCTCATTATATTTATTTATTATTATTATATATTATTGCTTGCTTTGTTATTATTTCTTTCTTTATTTCATGGTAATCTTTTTTAGGTTTTGATTCTATTTCTCTTTAATATTATTATGCACTAATTAATTATAAGTGCTAGAGGATAATTATTATTTTGAAAAAAATCAATAATAAAAACTATATAATTGTATAATTATAGCTTTACAATATATTATATTTTTGTTGAAATTCATGCATATATATATATATTAAATTCATACTTTCTCTCGAAAGATTGTTTTGATGATAAGTTTTGATTGTGACATTAGACGGTGGTTATCAAAATGCACAATGTAAATCAATATTAAATAAAGCACTTAAATATAAATAATATAATTTAAACTATATTAATAAATGTTTATTTAATTTCTTGATATATTAAGTATTAAGAGTAATTTAATTCTTTAAATTTTATAATAATAATAAAAATTACATTTTCCCTCCCATGTAAAATTTAAATTATTTATATATGTATTAAAATGATTTATAAAAAAGTTAAATATGAATTAATTATAAAAAAATTAATATTTTAATATTAATAAATTAAAATTAATATTTAAATAAGTTTATGTTAATGTACATTAAAATGATTTATAAATGAAATTGAAAATGAATTACTTATCATTATAAATACTTACAAAGAAAGTGATTTATAAGAAACATATCATAATTTATTATGTGTTGTTTTTTTTTATTGTAATAAAATATCTTCAATAGGATGATAAATGAAGGGATCAAAGGGATCACTCAGATGGAAGTGTTAAAATATGGGAGGGGACTTTCTGATGATAGTGTTCAATGAAAGGGAATACAATGGTTGGTAAGCTATGTCTGCTAGTTAGTTTGATAACTCTTGACATGTTAGAGGTTTTGAATTACGCATCTGCCAACATGCATGTCAATGGGTATTAACTTAATCAATGTCAAGTCGAGATGTTGATCTTCTGCCATGGATCATTTTACTCTACTCCTGGCATGGCTTGCTCCACTTGTTAGTATGTATTGGCTAATTTCGTTTCCACTTGAAGCTATGGAATTTCCCCACCTTTGTTCAATGAATACCTCCATCTCTCCAGCCTTCTCTACTCATTCCTCTCGCCCTTTGTAATTTTAGGGGAACACAATTCTCCATCACTACTAAATGTTGACTTTATTAACCATTGTTGAAGGTTGCTCCCCCCTTGCTAGGCTACATATGGTTCATCATGTTGACTTAAAGTTTCTTAATCTAACAAGGTTGTCTCTCTGCACCTTAGCCATGACCAGAAAATGAGCCAACAGTCGCACGGGAGGAGGTCGTTGTGGAGACATTGGGGGTTCACATGCCAATTTCAAAGCCGAGGAATTAGCCTGCCACTTTCAAGGTCACACCCACCAACAAATTCAATTTGAGTTGCATGAGACATAAATGGAGGTAAGACAAGAATGATAAAGGATTTAAAACAATAAGGTTTTGGAAGAGATAATTGCATGGAACCCAGGCTTAGGGATAATGCAAAATTTCAAATTTCATTAAAAATTCAATGATCCCAAAAAATTTATAAAATGTAGAAGAGAGTTCAAAATCAAATTTGAGAGATGATTATGTATTATATGTTATTACCTTATAATAAAATATCCACACACATTAATTAACATTATTGCTACAAATTTGCATTTATCTCTAAAACCGTATTTTAATGTAAGTGTCTCTATTTAGTATGTTTATAGGGTTTAATTGTTGGGCTTAATAATTACGAATCAATGCTTCATTCTAAGAGGTTATAAGTTCAAATCCGGAGAGATAGAATATGTATATCTCCATAAATTTTAATAATCAAATAATTATACTAAAATGAATCCCTTATTCCACATATAAAAAGACTTTAATACACCAATATAACAAATCACATACACTAATATAATCTCTAAATTAACTGCAACATATATATATAATTTGAATTATGGCTTTTGTGATTCATAGTTATTTTTCATATATATTTCGGTTATAATCACATGAGACAGAACTTTGTCGACATGTTTCAAACTAACCAGTGTGGTTCATCTTCATAACAAAATAAGAGATCAGATCCAGTCATTAAACTTAGATAGATGTAGAGAAGACCAAACTAGTCCTTGGAACATAACAGTTAGTTTGACTACGAAGGAAAAAATAATGATAAACAATTATTTTCCAACGACTAATTTGACCTTCATTACATTTATTTAAACTTAATGATTGGATCTGATATCTCATTTTTCCTGAAAATGAATTACACTAATTAATTCGAGATGCGTCGACAAAATTTTGTCTCATATAATTATAACCAAAAAATTCTCTGAAAAATTACACAACATTATCAATTAGAAATCGATGTTGAAGTAGGTGTATTACGTACTAGGTATATTTTTATAACTAAATAAAATTGAGGATAATATGAAGATTCGTTAATCTCTATATAATTGCGTAGAGACTAAGTTCTAAAAAGGATATATATATATATATATATATATATATATATATATATATATATATATAATGGTTTCGTCCATAGAAGTATTAATATGATTTGAGTTTAATTTTAATGGAGGTGGGTGTGTATTTGAAATGATTGTTATCACATCAAGGTACATGCTAATATCACTAGAAAAGGAGTAAGTTCAATTCTTGGAAATGTTTATACGTGTCCAATATTCATTAATTTATTAAGATACATGTAAGATTGATAGAAAGTGCGTGCTCTTATTATGAAAATTGTGTTGAATACATTCGCAAATGCAGACTTATTTCTGTCTCTAAACCATTTTTCATACGGAGTCCATATATGTTAAAATCCATGGTAAATAATTCCTTAAATACAAATTAACAAAAAATAAAGTTACTTTGATATACTCTTTACATTCATGCACAATATATTTAATAAATTCATCACTGCAAAATAATCATCCTAACCCAAAGGGATTCAAGTAATGTATTATTAACTGAATACTAAATAATATAAACAACGACTAATAAGATAAGCCGTGAAATTATTATTTAATAATCATTATTGAAGCCTTTTTTTTATAATAATATAATGATAATTATATATTTTTAAAATTAATAATTCATTTTATTTTTATTATTATTATGTTTTTTTTACTAATTACTAGGATTATTTAAGACCAAAATGGTTATGGAATTTTAAGAGGGTAGGATAATACTCATAATTTTTTAATATTTTATTTTGATACTAGAAACACATTAAAAGAAGCATTTTAAGATTAAAATGGTTATGAAACTTTAAGAGATAGGAAATTACTCATAATTTTTTAATAATTTATTTTGATATTAGAAAAAAAATTAAATAAACATTTTAATATTAGTATAGTTTTTTTTATTTAAAATGTCAAGAAGGTTGATAGTATGACAAATATTTTGAAATTTAAATTTAATGTGGGTATAAGAGAAAGTGTTTTTCATCTTCAACCCTCTTAGTATCTCGAAATTGATAGACTCTTTCATCTATGGCATTTTGAGAATTGGACGACCGACATCCAGTTTCACTATGAAGCCCGTGAGAATTTTTTTTTATTTTAAAAATGTTTAATTTCTTCTTTACACTAGTCAAGACTTAGAGATAACTTTTTATTTTTGATATTTGGGTTCATCACCTCCTTCTCATATCTTAATTTAATTTCTTTGTATAACTCTTTATCACCCCCACAATTTCTTCTTAAATTTTGATGTAATAATATTTCTAATATTATCCTTATTCTGGAAAATTATATCGTATTTTATGCTCTAATGGTCTATTTTATGCCATCCTTATTTGAACCAAAGGTGGTGGTTTTGGCTAGAGATAGGAGCCATTTTTAGGAACCTCTTATCTTTCATGTTACTTAACTTCTTCTTATACATATAATACATAGTTGTAGTCATGATTTCAATGGGGGAAAAGGCTTGCTTTAATGAGGGGATATGATATGTTGTATTTCCTTCAATATTAATATTGTGGCATATAAACTACTTTTGAATTTTTTCTATCTTCCTCCATGACTCTCTAGAGACATTGTAACCCCAAACTTCATATCTATAAAAAATAACAAGAGTGATGAGAGTCTTAAAAAAGAATTTTTTTAATCCCATATCCAAGATATGTTATAATTGTTTTCAAGCCCATAATAAGCTTTCCATCATCCATTTATCTTTTTCTTAATGTTGTAAGTCTAGTTGAGCTTGTGATGGGCATCGAGATACATGTGTGAAGCAATTTCTTCCAATTTTTTATCGTGTTGTATGCAAATGTTATGTGTGATCTCTTTGGATTTAATTAACACTATCATAAATCCATCTTAAGACCATATCTATCAAGTGTCAAGAAAGAACAAATCTCTAAGCATTGAAATATTTTATTTATGTTAACATTAACATATACTTTCAAACTTCTCTATATAGATATGTAAGAGATTGATATAGAAATATTAGTTAACGTGGATATTCAAAGGTGAGCATTAAAATATGAAGAAATTACAATCCCCCTCATACTAAAAAGAAATAATATAAGAAGCATTTTGCATTCAATTTTATTTATCTCTTTATATATATAGTTATAAAAAATTATGTTACATAATATGAAAGTTGCAATATTTTATTTTAGGCTGAAACTAAATTTTACTTTATTATTAATATTTTTTTTAAATACCACACATCAACTCTATGTTGAGCATGGAATGAATTTCACATATCCTTTATTATTGGTTGTAATATGAATAATATTTTAGATATTACATGTATTAAACTACATGTTAATGAAGGAATTACACATCTCCGTGATACTAAAAAGTTAAAAGTATTTATGGACAAAAGTAGAATTTTTTAATCAACAATTACTTCATCAATTTATGTACAAAGTTGGTGTAAATTTGTGTTATTTGCAGTGGGATGAAGTATTTTATTTATGGTTGACATTAATTTTTTTTTTATTGTTATGAGTATTTATGTTCGATATTGGATTTTTTCTTTTTTCTTCTTTTTTGTTATTAATATTTTTTATTTTTTATGGTGATAGGTATGTCTATTTCAAAATAACCCTTCCACAATTTTAATTTAATTATTAGTAGTTATTAGGTGAATGGTATATATATATATTTTTTAATC